>PVLD010006263.1:82147-102616 GCA_004027595.1 Dinomys branickii
AAAAAAAAAAAAAAAAAAAAAAAAAAAAAAAAAAAAAAAAAAAAAAAAAAAAAAAAAAAAAAAAAAAAAAAAAAAAAAAAAAAAAACCACCATACAGACAGGAATATGGTTACCTGTGACTAGGGAAGGAGGATCACAGGGAATTCTTGTTTAAGGCCACGCAATGCAGTGAATGCATATACCGTTACGCATATACCGTTACGTTACACCAGTGACAGGAAACCTTTTACAGCTTTCAATGATATAAACAGCTCACTGTGGAATATGTGCCACAGGTTCATCGCAACTGTACAGTACTATACACTTTAAATATAAAAAGGTTAAATGAGAGCAGGATGTTGTGGGATAGGCCTGTAATTCTAACTATTTTGGAAGACTGAGGCAAAAGGATGTCAAATTCAAACGCAGCCTGGGCGACTTAGTGATACCCTCTCTCGAAACAACAAACAATGACACGACCCACCTACCCCTCCGACAAGCTGAGGGGCAGCCCAGTGACAGAGTGCTTGGCCCTGGGCTCAGTACCCAGGGACACCCAGTAAAAGTGTGACACACAGTTCAAAAACACTATTTTAAAGGTCAGTCTACTTTTCTAATACCTAACAAAGAAATCACATGTGTCTCAATATAGACAGGCCTTATACAACTACTAAACCAAAGTCACCCCTGTTTAGAAGCCTATTTACACGTACTCCTACATGGATATAAACTGAGAATTAAACACAGAAGTAGAGGCATTTTTGGAAAGTTTCACGAAATCAAGATATGAGAGAGACCAAAGTGTTAGCCAGGACTGGTAAGAGAAAATGCTATCAATTATATGCAAGGCTTAAATGTAATAACAGAACGCCTCTTATGTCTAGATGCCCCCCAAAGCCTCAGGCAGGCATGTGGTGGGCTTCTAGTTTCTCACTGACTCGTGGTCCAACATAGGGGGGTATGAGTGTGGGTGCTACACCGGCCCTGGGGCGGGCACAGCCTGCACACAGTACAAGGGAGGGAAACAGGCTTCCTCTCGCTGCTTCCCCCCCTTTGTTCTTGCTGCTTTTGCTTTTCTCCATCACCATGAACCGTGCCCTCTGGCTTGCGCCACTCTGCCTCAGACTCAGCTGATTATGGACTGAAACCCCATAAACTGTGAGCAAAATAAACCTTTCCTTCCTTAATTCTGGGCATCAGGTATCTTGTCACTGCAACAAGAGAAAACTAACACACTGCTGTATTTTAGATGTAAAACTATATTTAATCAGCACCCTAATCATACTTTGTTACCTTCTCACAGCTATTATTGACAAGAAACACAAATGAAGACAGCTGCCAACTCTGAGGTGATGCCAATGACGTACTTACGCCCTTTTCAGACAGCACTTGCGGGGTGGGGTGCGGTTCAGCAGTACTGAGCTGGGAGAAGTCACCCTCTCCCCAAAACCACATCACGTTCTATACAGTGTATTATGGGACAAATCTTAAATTATATGAAGTTGTAAATTGTGTTCATGGATTAGATATTAGCAAAATTCACAGGAGGAGATTTTAAGAGAAATTCAAGGATCAACAGTCAAACTTCCTTCTATTTTTACCTTTGGGTTTGTGGTAAGTTCTCGGTATATAGTTCAGACTGGCTCACAGTGGCCCTCCTCAGCCTCCTGAGTGCTGGGATTACAAGCTTATGTCTCTATGTCTAGCTCCAGGAGTCAGAAATTTAAATAATAAAAGCAAAGAAAATACTGATTTCAAGGTATTACCTCACATCATAACGAAGAGACTATAAAATGGCATGCCAGGGATGTAGCTCACTGGCCCAAGCGCCTGCCTGGCAAGCGCAAGGTCCTAAGTTCGATTCCCAGTACTAAAAATTTTCCAACTTAAAAATAGAAAAGTGGAGGTAATAACTGAGTTAAAAAAAAGTACGGCAATTCAATGAAGAAAGGAATTCCAAAGAGTGGTGCTGGAACAATAGGATACCACAAAAAGATTAACCCTGGCCCTAACCCCATCACAGATCTCCATGCAAAATCTAAAACAATAAAAATTTCAAGAAATTAGCTGGAGTAGTGAATGGGGCCTTCTGTAAGCCCAGCACTGGGGAAGGCTGAGACAGGTGGATCACAAGTTAGAGCCAAGCCAAACAACTCATCAAGACACATCTTAATCCCACTGCAAGGGCTGCCAGGGGCCTGGGCCAACATGGGGTACACACAGTGAGTTCCAAGCCAGCAAGAATGATACAGTGAGACACTGTCTCAAAAAAAACCAAGAATCTGGAAAATCTCAATAACCTTTAATTGGAAAGACTTCTTGAGTATGACACAAAATCATGAATTACACCATGGAAAGAAAATCAATACGCACGTTCATCATAACTTGCTCTTCAGAAGATACCATTACAAAAAACAAAGAGAAAATACTTGGCAAAACGTGTATGACCAAATATTCATATTGCCAGGCATAGTGAGTGGTGCACACTTGCAATCTCAGCACTCAGGAGAAGCTGAGGCAGGAGGGTTGCCACAGGTTCCAAGGCCAGACTGGGCTCTATACATAATTCAAGGCAAACCTGGACTATATAGCAAGACTATCTCAAAAAAACGAAACCAAACCAAGAAATCTAGACAACAAGGAAATGATTAAATAAGGGAAGTAGCCTGATTAAAAACATGCCGGTGCCATGGCGGCTCACATTTGTAACCTAGGCACTTGGGAGGTTGAGGCAGGGGATAACTGCAAGATTGAGGCCAGCTTGCACTACACAGGAAGACTCCAACAGGATCAGTGGTGGTGGTTGTATTTTTGAAGACATTTCAAAGAACACACTGGCATCCTTGTAGGGATGCCACTAAAGGATGCATAACAGTATCGGTCATGAGATAGACACACAAACTACAAGGAGACATCACTTTATAGGCACTATAACAGAACTTAAAAACTGACTACATGGTCATCTAAGGTGTGAAGCATGCTGCTGGTGAGAATATAAAATGATTTAACCTTACATCTACCATATGATGGTAAGCACACGGAAGAAAGCACAGGCAGATTTCAATTACAGCAATGGTGGCAGGCCTACTGGTGCACGCCTGTAATCCCAGCACTCGGGAGGCTGAGGCAGGAGGATCCTTGGGAGTTCAAGACCAGCCTGGGCTACAAAGTGAGCTCAAAGCCAGCCTGAACTGCACAGGGTCACCCTGTCTCAAAAAGACCAAAAAAATTACAGCAGTGTTTCTTTGGGTTTGCACAAGTTAAAAAAAAAAAAAAAAAAAAAATTAAATGGAAACAAACCACAGTATCACATTACATTATATATAGATATATAGATATATATATAAAGAGGATTACCTAGATCATGCCTCTCTCATGTACAGCTAAGCTAGAATGAAAACCATTAGCAGTCCTAGAGTAACAACTTTAAGACCTCAGTGAACAGCAGCTATTCCTTACGTGGGAATTCTTCCACTTCTCATTACTAAAAGTTCTCCCTCATCTTCTTTAAATAAAAAACGTGGTGGCGCACACCTGTTATCCCAGCACTCAGGAGGCTCAGGTAGGAGGACTGCCACACGTTCACCAGCCGGGGCTACAAAGTGAGTTCAAGGCCAGCCTGAACTGCATATGGAAACTCTGTCTCAAAAAGACAAGCCAGGTATGGTGCCTCGTGCCTATAATTCCAAGCACTGTAATTCCAGGCTGAGGCAGGAGGACTGTTGTGAGTTCAAGACCACCCTGGGCTACAAATTAAGCTCAAGGCCATCTTGAATTGTATAGCGAGACTGTTTCTTTTTCTCTCTCTCTTTTTTTTTTGGTACTGGGAAATGAACTTGACCTGGCACTTGCCAGGCAGGCTGCTTATGCCACTGAGTTACACATCCCAGACTGGAGACTGTCTCATAAAGACCAAAAAATAAATAGTAAAAGAAGAGAACTGAATTAAATCAGGGAACACAAACTCAGTACCAAATGTAACTCACTAACTGAGTAATTCTGTACCAAACACCTCTTTACCAAGTAATAAGAATGCAACAAAGACATTTTCTGATTCCTACTATGGAGTTTACAGTAGGGTGAAGAAAGCAACAAAACAAAAAGAAAGTGGTAGCCACATATGATGGTGCATGTTAGGGGAAGGAGCCAAACAAAACACAAAACCCCATCAAGTGAGACATTTCCTCAGGCACAAATCTTAAGTGAGTTTCACAGCTTTGTAGTACATTTCACATGATACTCTCCTTTTGTATTCTATTGAAGTCTTTAAAAATCTCAAGTATTTTAAATAGTCTTTTTTTGAAAAAGCTATACCTTAGCAGTGTTACCAATAAGCTACAGTCCCACCGTGCTGATTATTATCCACGTGTCTTCTTGCCTTTTGATTTTTATTCTTCTGTGACCCACAGCTGTAGGACACACTAAGGCAGAAGCAGCAGGCCTATAGTGTGCCATGCTGCAGCAGGCTGTACCAATGGAAAGCTCTAAAAGGTTCACCATTACTGCACTAGGTGCAACTTCAAAAAGACATTTAATCTGGTTTTATAAAGAACTGTTAGATTTTTCTGGCTAAGTACTCTGGATATAGGGTGGAAATTAAACGTGAGCTGGGCATGGTAGAACACATCTGTAATCCCAGCACTTGGTAGGCTGAGGCAGGAGGATCACTGTGAGTTCAAGGCCAGCACGGGCTACATGAGTCTAGGCCAGCCTGAACTACAAAGCAAACCCTCTCTTAAAAAAAATGCCATCAGCCACAGAAGAACATGTAAAAATTATAATATACTATGGATAAGAACCTGAAACAGACAAAAATGAGCCAGGCATGGTGGCACATGCCTGCAATTCCAACACTTGGGAGGCTGAAACAGGAGGGTCTTAGCGAGTTACAAGGCCAGCGTGAACTGCATAGAGAAACCTTGTCTCAAAAAAAAAAAAAAAAAGACAGATTTGAAAAAAATTTACTGCTATTTTGCAGTCAAAGCTTCTCCTGGAGGCAAGACAGGGTTTGTAATTTTGTCTAGGGTGAATGCCTGTGTTCAAGTAACACTCCTGCCTCTGCCTCCTCAAGAGCTGGAATTAAAGGAAAACTCTGTTCTCACTGGAAGCTGGAGTTAAAGAACTGTGACACTGACAGATTTACCTGTCCTTTAAAATATACATTACTAGGAGCTGGGGATATAGCTCAGTGGAATAAGTGCCTGTCTAGCAAGCGCAGGGTCCTGAATTCAATCCCCAGTACCGCAAAAAAAAAAAAAATAAATAAAATAAAATAAAATAAAATATACATTACTGTATGGCTGCTTGTGAGGAAAGCTTGCTTAAATGGTCCAACACTGTCCATCATTCCCTTCTTTTTGCATTAGTCAAATACACCTAATGAGCTCATTGCAAGTTCAAGACCAACCTAGGCTACAAAGTGAGCTCAAGGCCAGCCTGAGCTGCAGAGCAAGACCCTGTCTCAAAAAGACAAAAGGAGGGGGCTGGGGATATAGCTCAGTGGCATAAGTACCTGGCTGGCAAGTGCAAGGTCCTGAGTTTTATCTTTGGTAACGCAAAAAACAAACCAACCAAAAAAAACCCTGGGGCTCAAATCACATATATAAAACCAGCGCAACAAAAGTGGGACCTGGTAAACCACATCTGCAATCCCAGTACTCTGGGAACTAAGGCAGGTTGGTAAATAAAGCCCAGCATGGGCAACTTAGCGAGACTTCTGTTTCTACAGAAAGGGCTGGGAATTATAGCTCAATGTGAAGGTCACGGGTTCACTCACCAATACCACAAACAAAAACACATACACTCTAGAAGCAACAGAAAAACAAGCAATGACAACACTACAATATCCCAGGAGTGATAAAAAGGATCCATTTGGGCTGCAGTCCCAGACCATGATCAGAAATAGTTTAAATCCATGATAAAACTTCAGCAGTAGGAGGTTCTTTGGGGTGACACTATTTCCTCCTGTACTATCAACTCTATAAATGGGGCTGTATAAAAGATGACAGATTTAAATCAGACTAGCTGGGTGAATTCCAGGTCACAGTCCCACTGTAATCAAAACATGAAAACCCAAGTGAGACAGCACCATAAAGATCAATAGCCAAAGAAAGAGGACCTATTTCAAGCAAAGAAGCCTCCAAATGCAACTTATCTCCCATTATGAAATCCAATCCAGGCTTCTATTTATACCTTTCAGCTAAGTTAGGTGGGGAGTTAAATCAGTGATGCCTGAAACAAATTGCAAAGATCTCCAAGAGACTAACTTCTCTTTGGGTTTCTTAAATTTTGCTTCCCTTTTTATTGAGATAGGGTCTCACTTTATAGCCCAGGCTGCCCTCACCCTCGAGCCCTTCCTCCTGTCTCGGCCTCCCCTAAGTGCTGGGTTACAGGCGCGCGCCACCATGCCCAGCCTCCTGGGGTTTCTTAAAACATGACTGTCCCCGATTCATTGCAGAAAGAATTTAAATATGAATAAAGAGGTGTTATGCCTTTAAAAAAACTTGCCTTATTTTGGAAGTTGTAGCATAAGGAGTCTTAGAAATGCAAAAGGTAAAAAAGTTAAGATTTTTAATGCTGAGTTTTTCTTTAGCCCAGTTAAACTTGTAATACTTACTATCAGTGTCTTGTGAACTTAATGTCAATGAATACAGTCAAATTTCATTCACTTCCAGACATGTTCCAGATTTGCCATTAGGATGAATTAAAGTGCTATACATACCCGCCTGACACTCAACAACTGTGATAAAAACACCAGGAATAACAAAATACTGAATTTCTAATTCTTTAAAATATTTTCCTACCTTCACACTGGTTCCTTGGGAGAATCTTCCACCTTGTTTTTATCACATTTTCCAAAATTTGTAGTCCATAATACTGAAATTGGAGAACAGAATCATGTGAATATACTGCTACAGGTCTGGCAACGCTCAGGATTCACAAATGGACACACATTCACACATTTACATCTATCAAGTTTCAAAAACATTATGCTACCAAGTTTAATTACATATATTAAACAAGGATCTATTTGCCCATATACTGAGATTTCATGCATTTTCCTCATTTTACTGTTTACTACCCTATGCAACGTCCTGCTGTTTGTACATGCTCACACCAGGAGGGAAAAGCAAATAAAGAGCCCTCTAGCAGCCAAACGGGCTTATCTGTGGAAGGAAAAGTAGCAGCCAGATATGAGTTCACAGCATAAGTGACTGCTCATGATTCAGGACCAGGCCCCTAAGAATTTAGCAGCATGGATGCTTTGAGCTTCCTACCATCCTCTAAGAGTTGTAAGCTACTGGCCAAATATTAAAGTATTGTCACACACTTTCCACAGAAAGTGTTTATAAGCATCACTGGTGTGTTATTTAAGGAGCAGCAAGACAACCCATGGGTTTATTTTAAATTTTAACCCACCCTTATAGTTTCTATTTCTACTAATTTAAAGATAAACTTTTGCGCACAGTCAAAATATACAAATGCATGTTGCAATCTGTATCTACCTTTCAGGTATTCCTTCCTAAATATAAAAGTTATAACTAAATGCACAAGATTTTTAAAAAATAGAGATACCACTTTCGAGCCATTTTGTCCCTCCTGCTGATTACTCACCCTAAATAGTCAACAGTGTCTATAACAATTTATAATGTTCCACAAGCTACTACCTGAAATTATTACTATGACCAATTAGTGTGGATAGACAGAAGGAAAAAAATAGACAAAAATGTTGTGGTATATTTCAGCTGCAAGAATTAGGGAAGACTCAACTATAATACCTGAAAGGTAAATTCATTCATATATTGACATGTAATTTCAGACTGCAAGTTTTGGCTGAGTACAAGAGTTTATCTTTAAAATTGTTAGTCATTACACAATAAAATAGGAGCATTAGTATTTCAACCAAAGGGATCATGTGAATGCTCATTTCATCCAAAGCACAATATAGACTGTCCCAAACTACATTGTGCACAGTGAATGTTTTTGCTGTTTTCTTCAATTTTAACAGGTCAGACTTTCTAGGAAAAATTTGCCATCTCAACTCAAGTCCTACATTTGCAGAACACTCCCTAAACACTTGCAGAATAAAAACAAGGCCAAAGCAAAATTCTAAAATAACAAATTTGATACCATTAAAATATTTCATAATCAGCAGCAAAAAGTAAAGCTTTCTATCCTCTTTATTTTTATTAAGCTACAGTCTCCCTATGTAGTTCAACCAGACTTTGAACTATGTGGCCCAAGCCTCGACCTTGTGGCGATCTTCCTGCCTCAGCCTCCCGAATGCTAGTACTACAAACGTGCGCCTCTATGCCTGGTTATCTTTTTTATTTTAAGAACACATCTAGACCTTGGTCTCAGAAAAACATAAATAAGCAAAACAGGTCAAAAAGTTCTTGACTGACTAAAGACTAAAATACTAATTAGCCTTTAAAAACATAGTACCCTAAAAATTCTCAGACTGTCAAGTTTTAGAAAGTCAAACAACACACTGCTCACAACACAAAATATTTCCTCTTCCTAATCAACCAATTTATAAGATCTGCACATATAAATCCACCATAAATGTACCAAAATACTTAAGATAATTTACTCTTATTTGACCAAATATTTACCCTATTCAACTGAAAGATGTTCCCCTTTCTTTTTCTACATTTATTCTCCCTTACTGATTAATATTAACCTGAAATTCCTATTTACCAACTTCCAGTCATTTCTCCAACTATAACAAGGTAAAATAAAGTTTGCTAAATATACAATTCCTAGTTCATCTTTCTGACAAGGAGGTTGAGGCAGAGCCCAAGAGGCCTTTGAACAGCTCAGGTTGAAGGAATTTTTTTTTTTAATTTTTAATATATAGCCATCACAATACCACAAACTGAACCTCTCCTAGACGTAAAGGTTACATACCAAACTGAGACAAAAAGAATTTATATTCCTTTGAAGAAAAAGTTTTTTGGTTCAAAATCTTAAGTGACAGCCAAATCTGAAAGCCAATAATATGACTAGTTTGGAAATATCCATAAATAATCCCTACATTCTTAAACTATACTTCTGTTTTACATCTTAAAAATTTGAGAAATCCACTGCTGAATTATGAAGATGAGGGACAGATAACAGCAAAGACTACATGAAAAAAAATAAATGCATGAAATGATCCCTATGGTAGAAATTTCTACTGAGCCCTTAGAAATACTTATTGTATGCATTGAATTCCCCTTTCCCCTCCCCCCACCCATAAAACAAAAACAATTGATGAACAGAATTCAGTTAAAGGGAATCAAAAGGGTAGACCTTGTGGAGGCCTGCCGTCAAAGCCTAGCTGTGTCAGTTGCACAGGAAGACACCCCTTTTCTTCCTATTACAAGCAATCAACATAATGGAACATTATGATTAATATCAGGTAGTGTTAACATCTTTAAAGAAAAAAAATATGATTGCATAAAAGCCAAATGTCATAGTGCATAAATTTAGCACCAAATCATTTGTAATTTATGTAAATTGAAGAATTCTTTACCTGTTGCTTTCTTTCTGTTCCTCTAATCATCTCATTTTTCACAAGACAAATTTGAGTTTTTAAAAATACTGTTGATAAATCAACTTAAACATTAGTAATGTCTGTCAGTATAAAAAGCAAAATTTACCAGGCAAGCAAACAGGCAAACACTGTCATGTTACTTAGGTTAGCACTTTGAGGAAGTTCTGGACTGTATTTTTGCCCTAAAATTTACAAGATGTCAAAACTAATTAATATTTTAAAGCTGTTAATTAACACAGTCTGATTTCAGAAACATGTGAACATGGCTATTTTCTGTTTTAACACAATGTATATCAACTGAAAACTTTTGTGTATTAAACAGAACGCCATGCTATTTTATTACTTTAAAGCAGTTTAGAGAAGCGTGAATCATCAAGCCTACAACAGTCAAAACACATTTTGATCAACCCTTCTGTTCATACTTAAGGAAAAAAGGACCTGAATTATACCATCTGTTGCAAATGAAAACTGAGTGCTGTCCCATTACAAGCATTGGTACCAGGGAGCAGTGAACTGTCCACACAACTTGGTTTTGGAAGTGCCTCGCCTGTATTATATTGATTACTTGCCCAAAATAATTAATGATGTTATGTTTCATCTCTGAGCAACATTCAGAATTCATGCTTAGACCTGTACACAAGTTCTAAAAAGAAAAGAAGAGAAAAGAAAAAGAAAAAAAAGCCACCTTGCATACTAGTCCCAATTACAGAACTTCATTCATAATTCTCAGGACTATTTGCAAGAATTAATTCTATGTTTAAGACTATAAATTTTGAAGTAAGTTAACAATATAAAGTGATTTGAGATAACAAATGCTAGTATTAAAAATGAGATACCTTCCTCAAAGTTTATGACTGGAAGAAAAGAAGAAGTAACAGATTAAAAAACTACCACTTGCTTACTTTCGTGTTCATATTCTGTGAAAATTCCAAAATTGTGTCGACTCTTGTCCATGCATCAGGATGCTCCTTTAAATGTGTCAGTACTTCTTGAGCCATTCTTTGCTAAAAAAAAAAAAAAAAAATACAAAAATAATTTCAATCTACTTTGTTCTGAATCATTAAAATATAAAGTATAATATAAAGTATAAAATATAAAGTATAAAGAGCAACCAACGGGGATGTAGCTCAGTGGCATAAGCACCTGCCTGGCAAGCGCAAGGCCCTGAGTTCGATCCCCGGTACCGCAAAAAAAAAAAAAAAAAAAAAAAAAGAGCAACCAACTCAAATCTGAGGACAGTTACTCATGCTATCAACTTTTGGAAACATCTCAAAAATGAGCACTTACAGAAACTTAGAATCACCACTCTCGTATGTTCGTTTCTTTGAAGTACAACAACCCACTGCCCCCCATTTGATATCCTCAACCACTGTGGGGCTGGAAGTATAATCCAAGGCAGTACACAAGAATTTAGGATATGTAAGGCTGCAGGTTCAAATTCCCATATAATTAATGGGTTCTCAGCCATTTCAACTGATGAAAAATACATTAAAAACATTAAAATTCACATCTACTTAAGTCATGTAGTGCTACGTTTCACAGTAAGTTACTAAGATATTGCTAACCAACTTTATCTTTAAAATTACATTTCAAGCCAGGCATGGTGGCGACATGTCTGTAATCCCAGCACTTGGGAGACTGAGGCAGGAGGATTGTTGCAAGTTCAAGACCAGCATGGGCAACAAAGTGAGCTCAGGGCCAGCCTGAACTGTATAGTGAGACCCTGTCTCAAAAAGACAAAAAAAAAAGTAAATAAACAAAATAAAGTGAACAAAGCCAGGTACAGTGATGCACACCTGTAATCCCAGCAATTGGGAGGCTGAGGCAGGAGGATCACTGTGAGGTCAAGGCCAGCTTGGGCTACGTAATGAATTTAATTCAAGGCCAGCCTGAACTACATAGTCAGCCCCTATCTCAATAAATACATACATCAACATTCTGTTGTACTCCTGTAAGTTCCCCCACCCTTTAGTACTGGAGCTTGAACCCATGAACTCCTGCATGCTATTAAGTACAAAGGTACTCAGTTACACCTACACGCCCCTACCCTGTCCAGTTTTTATGTGAAACACTGGACAGTAAAAAACTAGGAGCTAGGGATGTGGCTCAGTAGTAGAGTTCTTCCCTTCCGTGCACAAGGCCCTGGGTTCAATCCCCAGCACTACAAACACAAACAAAAACAACTAATTGTTATGGCTGTATCCAGATGCTCCCCCAAAGCCTCACGTGGTCACAGGTGGGGCTTTTCAGACATGGATGACCTACAGTGTGTGATGCTGGGATCAAGGGTGTACTGAGTACTAAATTAGTTCATCAACTGATATGGCACAGTTCTGGGGTGCACAATGGAAAGGCCCTCTGTGGATGTGCATGCTGCCTGCTGTAAGGTAGGCAGTCTCGATAAAATGTAATGGACAAAAAGAGGGTTTTTGCTGGTTGCATGCTGCTTGCTACTTTGCTGTTTTCTATTGACCACAAACTGCTTCTCTTCTAACATGGCCCCCTCTGCCATGCCATCCTGCCTTGGAGCCAGCCAACTATGAATTGAAACCTCTACAAACTGAGCTACAATAAACCTTTCCTCCTTCAACTTTGAGTGTTTGTGTCTCAGCAACAAGAAAAGTTACTAAGACAAGCATCTTTCAGCCAGGTATTGGGGCACACAGCTGTTATCCCAGTGAACAGCAGTCTGGATCGATGGCTATAAGAGACCAGCCTGGGCTACAAAATGGGTTCAAGGCCAGCCTGAACTGCATAGTGAAACCCTGTCTGAAAATTTCAAAGACCAAAGAAATAACAAAAGAAAAGTCATGCTTCTACTTTTCCCTAAAGCCATTTTCCTTTTTTTTTTCTTGAGACAGGATCTTGCTATGAAGTTTAGGCTGGCCTTTAACTCACAACTATCCTACTGCCTCAGCCTCCAAGTGCTGGGATTATAAAAGTGAGCTACCACACCCAGCTTCCTTTCCTTCTCAAGAGCTACTGACTTTCAAGAAGCTGGTATGTATTCTTGGGTCTGTATATTCATGACATGTATATGGATTTCATAAACAAAAGTTATCTGGTTACTAAAGTACATATTAACAGTATATAGAATTTCCCTGCAATTTGTTTTCCATTTAACATTGTTTCTAAGATTAAGCCATGTTAATATATCTCTAGCTTTCTCCCTTTAACGATAAACTTCTCATATGAATGCATTTACCTAAAGCTTAATTCTTTTTTTTTGAGACAGGGTCACACTACATATTTCAAGCTAGCTTTGAAGGGGCTGGGGATATAGCTCAGTGCAACAAGCCCCTGCCTGGCAAGCGCATGGTCCTCAGTTTGATCCCCAGTACCACAAAAATAAAAATATATATATATATATATATGAAAAAAGATTTATGCTATGACTTATCTCTTTCTTGTGGACTTATTTTGCCCAGCATGGTGGCATACACCTGTAATCCCAGCACTCGGGAGGCTGCGGCAGGAGGACCGTTGCAAGTTTGAGACCAGCCTGGGCTACAAAGTGAGCTCAAGGCCAGCCTGAACTGCATAGGAAGACTGTGTTTCAAAAAGACAAAAAAAAAAAGCTAGCGTTGAAGTCATCATATGTATGCTCCGGACTCAGCCTCTGAGTGCTAGGGTTCAGGCGTGTAACACCAGACACAACTCCTTTCTTTTTTCACACAAGCAACAACTCAAATCTTTTCACCTTTAAAGAGCTTTTTGTAGCTCAACTGGATCCTATTTCTATCAAAACTTGTAATCAAAATGTAAAGTTTGATGGTCTTAAAATGCCGCTTCTTGTACAAAGCCCTAGACTGAATCTCCAGTGAGTCCTCAGTTATCAACTGCGCTTCTCGTGATCAAGGGTTTAATTCTCTGGGTTATCAACAAGAGAGCGTCAAAAAAGTTACAGGAAGCGTTCTCTGTCTCTAATAGAGATTCCTCATAATCATTAGCTTGGCTTTTATTCTATCTTCAAAAAAGTTCTATGCTTATTTTGGTTTTGATGTTTACAGTGATCTTTTCCCCAAATAGCAAATACAATCACATCTATGATTATCCTATTATTCAAGCACTGCCCTCTTAAAAACTTTTAGAGCTGGGAATAGTGGCTCAGGCCTATAACACTAGCACTTAATGAAGCAGGAGGACTGCCTGAAGCTTGAGGCCACCCTGAGCCACAGGCAAGCGCTTATGCCACTGAGCTATACCCCCAGCCCCTTCCCTGAGCTACATAGTAAGTTCAAGGGCAGCCTGCACTGCGGTGAGACTGTTTAAGAAAAAGACTCCCCCTCAAAAACAATGGAAATGAACCAAACCTAACCGTTACCCTTCCAGAAGGAAGGAAATCAGTTACTCGCATTCCACTAGCAGGAGCTGGGGTCAGAGGTTCGCTATCAAAGTGTAAGCCTTTAAAATCCAATTATACATGTTTTAAAATATGACTGATAGTCCTAAGTTATCACAAAAAATGAAAGGTGGCGCTAAGCAAAGTGGTGCACACCTGCAATCCCAGCACTGAGGAAGGCTCAAGCAAGAGCACTCCAAGTTTGTGGGGCCCCATCTGGGCAAGTCAAGGAGACCCTGTGTCATAAAATAAAGAGCTGGGATGTAGCTCCAATGGTAAAGCACCCCTGGGTTTCAACTTCAGGAAACCCTCCCACTCCATAAAAGGGCTAGAGTTGTAATATGAAAGGTACCCAGCGTCAAAGCATACTTCAGAATTTTAATAGTGATTATCTAATTAGTTATCCATACCTAAAAATGTGAACTTGCACATAAAACACTTGAACCAGTCATTTCAATCTCTGCATACAGTATGTTCTTCCCTACCAACTCAACTTTACTCTCAAGTTATTTCTATTATCTTCTTTGCTCACTCCCATCATCTCTATAATATTCTTTTATTATCTTAAAGCCTCAGTAGGGGTTTAAACAAAAACTACAAAAGGAAACCAAAAGGAGGGAGAAAACTGAACATCTCCCTGTGCTACTAACTGAATGGTTTAAGCATTTTAGTTGCTAAGCAATAGAGTTCAGGGTACTAACACAACATTAGGGCAAATATCCAACTCTTCCCCGTATCTTCTTTTTCAATCTTTTAGTACTGCAGTTGAATAAAAATAGAAAAATGCTTGCAACATAAGGTAGTCCTAATGCTAAATATCCTATTATATTACACATCTAGACAAAGGTTGACCACAGATTTAAAAAGGTAATTTCTAAAGTTACTTCATCCGTTAAAAACATAGGCTTCCTTCTCCAGCCAAACAAGTAACAAAAACATATTCAGCTTCTCATAACAGACTTTGACATAATAAATTTTAATTACAATTACTATCACTTGAGATTAGCCAAAAACAGCAAAATAAAAACTTTAAGAAGCTGCACAGGGCTGGGGATATAGCTCAGTGGAATAAGCGCTTGCCTAGCAAGTGCAGGGTCCTGAGTTCGATCCCCAGTACCGCAAAAAAAAAAAAAAAAAAAAAAGAAGCCGCACACACCACGCGCATCATCTCCATTTTACTTCTAGAACTATTTTTGTACTATTTCATATATATATATATATAAAAAATAAAATATATAATGGAAGGTCACAGGTGCCCCTAAGTCAGTTTTAAACGATTCTCTTAATACTTTGAAACACTATTAAAAGCAGTATTACTTACTATAACATACATGTATTTTTGGTGGTTCTGGGGATTGAACCCAGGGCCTTCAATGTGAGCAGTATACCCCCAGACTTTTTTTTTTTTTTTTTTTGAGACAGGGTCTCACTATGCAGTTCAGGCTGGTCTTGAACTCTCAATGATCCTCCTGCGTGCTAGGATTACAGGCATGCACCACCATGCCCAGCTCAAACTTTTGTTTTGCAATGCACTCTTGCTAAAGAACCCTCTTCGTAACTACATTACCCAGGTAGGACTCCAACTTCCCCATTCTCAGTCTTAGCCTCCTCCCAAAGAACAAGGATCACAGGCCTGGCGCACCACCAACTGTAACATATCCTTGATGAAAAGCACCACTAATTCTCAGTTACAAGTTTAGAACAACACTGGTGTATACTGACTCATTCATACTTTTAGATGTTTTCAGCTAGATTGAAAGAAAAAAGGATTCAACAGTATTAGCAGATCAGTATGAAAAAAATTAAAATGATCATCTGCCTAACTGCTATAGACCCAGATTTCCACTAATATATTCAAAATTGACTCCTATCTTACTTCATGCTTCTCAGTCTTAACTTTCATGATTTTTTTTTCAACAGCAGCTGCTTTCCATGCATTTACACTAGCAGAAATAAAGCTTAAAGCTCCATGCTGAATGTGTGCAAAAGGCATAGAGTATGTAATTTATGTAATACATACCAAAGGAGTACTTTTTCAGAAACACTTCTGGAAATGGGAACACACTGATCAAAAGTCCCTAGCAGTATAAACCTAGACTAACACAGAATCATTGCAGATTTTTCTTTTGGTTTTTGCTGCACTGGGGACTGAACTCTGGGGTGCTGACCACTGAACTACATCCCCAGCCCTTTTTATTTTGAAACAGGGTCTCAACAAGTTTCCCAGCAGGCTTTCAACTTGTGATCCTACTGCCTCAACCTCCAGAGTAGCACGAACCACCACAGCTGGCCAAAATAACTTTTTCACTCTTACAACATCCATAACTCCTCCTCCTTATAAAGTTTCTCTTTGTTACAATAAAATCACTATTGTTGGAACAAAAATAAACATTCTTTTTCAACTATAAAAAGTACTATCTTTCAGATTTCTAAAACGTAAGTATCTTGGCAATATATGGTAACTTCCTATCTACTAGCAAAACCTACCATTATGGGCCAGGGCCATAGCTCAGCGGCACAAGCACCTGCCTGGCAAGCGCAAGGTCCTGAGTTCGATTCCCGGTACCAAAAAAAAAACCCTACCATTAGATGTTTGTCATGTTACATTAAGGATTTTTTAAACCTAACTGTGGAAATTTTTATTCATAAAAGTGTAGTTCCACAGGGTAAAGAGTCAACTATGCCCTGGTTTCTTGTAACATATACAATTTAAAATTTACACAAACTCCTCTCACTCATATTTTCATTGAGTGAAATAAAAGAACCATTAAGTGATCAAAACATAGCTTACATTTAAACTAATTCTTTATATTGACACTACCACTTTTGCAAGTGCGCACAATGTTAAAAATACTGGGTATTACTGGAATTTTAAACAGGCATCCATGAAGCGATTCAAAGTTTAAAAACAACAGAATTGTATTAACTCTCAACATTAATTACATGAAGTGCACATAAGCTCTACTACCTAACAAACATTTAATACATTGGGTTCTTTTAAGCAAGCACAACATCCCAAAGGATCCCACTCTTAACCATGTCAAACATAATGTAATTTCTTTTCCAAGACCAATTCTCACTACAGTAAATCATATAAACTACGGGATAGCTTTTTAAAAGGTGATAA
This sequence comes from Dinomys branickii, assembly GCA_004027595.1. NCBI lineage: Eukaryota > Metazoa > Chordata > Mammalia > Rodentia > Dinomyidae > Dinomys > Dinomys branickii. The sequence goes on from PVLD010006263.1 coordinate 99,134, forward strand.
TTTTTTACCCAAGAATTACGTTCCATTTCAATAATGTTTTATAGTTTTGGTCAGCTACTTTACCTGGGCTCCTTCTCCATGGTATAAGCAATTCACCACATTGTCTAAAAGGTTGATATCCAATTTCTGGCTGAAATCAAGCAGCTGACGAGCTGCATGGTCTGCTAACATTGTCATAATTGCTGGCATAGATTACTGAAAGGCAAGGAAAAAACATTGAAGCTGCCTGTGAAGAAGGCACTCAAGAACTTTTACTCAACTTACTTTACTTCAACCATGTTCTTACATATTTTTAAGTTAGAGGACTTCTAGACTTATACCTAATTACTACAAACAACTGACAATGAGAACAAAAACTGAGTTAGTTACTCCACAATTACAGGACTCATTGAACTTTTCTTAGTATCTCTAACTTCTACAGAACTTCATTCCTACCCTCAAACTATCATGGTTTTTCCAAACCCCAGCGAATTTGAGGATTAAAGTTATATTTTACATGAGTAATTATTCCTTGATTTTTGTTGTTTGTTTGTGAGATACGGTCTGCTTTGTGTTCCAGTCGGCTCTTACACTGGGGGTTTCCTTTCAGCCTCCTGCATGCTGGGATCACTGGTGTATGCCACCTCTCTCCACTCCCAAACAAGACTTTTAGGGTTTTAAAATTTTTTCCAGGTATTTGCTAAGGTAAAAGCTAGCCAATTTTCAAATAAAAACAACCTTTACTATATAGCATAACAAGCCCCAAAAACAAAAAGCTACTTCACCTCAAATATACTGGTCAAGACTTGCTGATTCACATGTACAGACTCCAACCTTAAGGCAGATGCTTGTACACAAACATACTTATAAGCTGCCCAGAATCACCGAACTCTCTCTGCTGTTTCTCCAAAGCCAATTCCACTCAGTTCTGACTGGTGGAATCAGTAGTTCCTGACCTTTCTTGGGTCAAGATGCCAGAGAATTGGAGGAACACATCAGACTGTACCAACTTCTGTGTACTAATGAAGAGAGAACGCCCTAAACCCACCCATGAACCTCAACAAGATCAGTGGCATACAGTCATCTCCACTTCTCCCCTTTAAAAAAACCTCACAGGGTCAGGAAATGAATGGTTAACTTGATTACATTGTTTGGACAAACCAGCTTGATAGGGAAAAAAGTCATTTTTTCCTCAGGTTTTAAAAAGTCTAGTGGGGCATGGGCACCCCTGTAATTTCAGCACTCAAGAGACTATGGCAGAATTGCTGAGTTCTAGGCAAGCCTGAACTACTACACTGAGATCCAGCGAGTCCACAAACTTTTATCGGATAGTGGACAACCGAACATGTCACACAAAACAAAAACCTTTCTCTAAATATTAATGCAAGAAACACAAGAAATTATTCCACAAATAGAGATGTAGCCGGGCGTGGTGGCGCACTCCTGTTAAATCCCAGCACTCGGGAGGCTGAGGCAGGAGGATCTTGTGAGTTGGAGACCAGCTTGGGCTACAAAGTGAGCTCAAGGGCAGCCTGAATTGCATAATGAGACCCTGTCTCAAAAAGACCAAAAAAAAAAAAGCAATACCCAATAAATATCTAACCTTATGTACAGTATTTCGAATTTTCAGTATTTTTGGTTAAAAAGTGAACCTTTCTCCTGCCGTAATTCATAGCTCACAGAAAACAGGATTAATAAACTGCAAAAAGTTTCACTTCCAAGCACGTGATCCTTGAGGTCTCCATGCCGGACTCGTGAAAAATCAAATTAAGAACAGAAGAGCCTGCGAGCAGCAGCGTGCCACCCTGCGAGCGGGCAGTTATCTTGGGAATGACCTACCTATTCTCGAACTGTGCGTGGTTCAAAAATGGCGGCTTTGTGGTCAATGCCAAGCACATTTAGTCTCCCAGATCAAACTGCTTCCAAAACATTGTTTCCACTATCAGCAGCGTCCCACACGCTCCAGACACCCAACCAGGCAGATGGCGAACAGCCATCGAGGGAGAGGCGTGACTACAGTCGACTCCTCTTCTCAAGCGGCCGCCCCACGCCGAAAGCCCCTCGCAGCGCCGTCCACGGGGCACGGGGATCGCCCGCCCACTAGCGCGGCAGCTCCACAAGTGCTCTCGGAGCACCTCCTCTCCTCCCACCCTGGACGGGCCAACACCTAACGCCACCAGTGCCTGCCCAGAACCCAAAACCGCGGCTTGAAAAAGTTAACTTCACGCCGGGTGAAATAACAGGTCGCTTCTAGGCAAAAGCCGCACGCCCCATTCAGCAGAAGCACGCCCGGCCCGGGCCCGCCCTCCCGTTCCCACCGGCCGCGGCGGCGCCACCAAGCGCAGCGCACAGAGCGCCTCGCCCCGCCCCGCCCGCGGCGGCGCTCCGCGGAGCCCCAAGTTCGTCGCCCCTTCCCAGCGCGTAGCGGCCTCCGCCACAATCCCCCCGCGCCAAGCTCCGCGGGCGTAGGGACGAGGGCACCGAGCATCCCCTCCAGCCCGCGGCCAGCGCTAAGCGGCCGGACCAGCTCAGCGCGCTCCGGTCCCCGCAAAGCAACTACGGCGCGGAGCACCACCCGCAGATCCCTGCAAATCCCCCCGTCTCCCCGCGGACTCGTCCCGCCGCCCCGAGAAGCGAACAGAGCTGCTCGCAGCAGGCGCGGGCCCCTCCTCCCCCGCCCGAGCTCTCCGCCGGGCCACGTGATGCGGGCGGACGTCTCGATGCTGCAGCACTAAATATTTCTGGAAACTTCCACTCCTAATAATTCAGAAACGTCCCCGAGAGCACCTCACCCTCCCCGGGCCTCGCGGGACGGGGAAGCCCTCCCTCCCGCGCGGGCCCCACTTCGCTGCCACGCCGCCGGCCTCCCTCCGTTGCCGCCGCGCGCGCGAGCGAGCGACCCAGCGAGCGCTGCCCTCGCGGCGGCTCCCGCCTCCGCCCCGGCGCGGCTCCATTCATCGCAGGCTCGGCCGCGGGCCCAGCGCGCCGCCGCCGCCGCCGCCTCCCGCCCGGCCAGGGCCCCGAGCACGCAGCCGACTTACCCAGAAATCGAACCAACTGCTCCTTCTGTCCTCGGCGGGGATTAGGGCGAGGGAAGGTGGGGGGGGGGAGGAGGGGGAAGCAAGGTGGGTCTCAGCTTTCCCACCTTCAACAGGGAAATTAAAAAACGGAGAAAGGCAAAAAAAAAAAAAAGCTCAATATTTACTATTCCGAGGACACCTCCCCCCAACACACACACACCCACCGCCCCCCCAAAAATAAAGGGGAATGATCCTAGGACTGAGCACTCCCGCCCGGGTGGGGGTGCGGAAGGGGGAGGGGAGCGGGGTCAAGTCCCAGAGGTTCAGCCCCGGGGGACCCTAAGCCACAGGCGGCAGCAGAAACGGCAAGAGTGGGGTGTCGAGTCCACACGTCGGGGGGACGCTCTGCTACCAGTTGCAGTCCGACTCCCCCCTACCAAAACACGGCTCCCTCACGCGGCTCCGGCGCCGGCCCCCCACCCAG
>PVLD010006264.1:0-102402 GCA_004027595.1 Dinomys branickii
CACCCAGCCTGCTGTTGGCCCACTGGCCTTCTCCTTTGTCCTTTGCTGTCCCTCTACGCTCCTCTCATCAACTCTTCCCTATTCTGGGCCACTCTGTCCCTTTTCTCTTGACCCCTGACCTGTCCCCTTTCCCTCTCATCCTCTGACCTCTGTCCTGAGGATCCCTCACCCGTGCCCATTCCTTGCCCAGGTGTGGGAGTGCCCCGTGGCCCTGCAGGCTGAGCTGGCCCTGACCCTGAAGGTCCTGGGCACCATGACAGACCCGGCCCTGGGGGACATCCTGGAGCAGCCCCTCCACACTCTGCATCACATCCACTCCCAGCTGCGGGCCTGTGTGAGTCCTGGGTCCCAGGGGGCACAGCATGGGCTTTGACCACCACCCTCCCCTGCCAGCCTGGCTCACAGCACCCTCTCTGTCCCCAGGTCCCGGCCCTACCCGCAGCAGCGCCCAGGCCCCTCAGCCACCGCCTGTCCCACTGGCTGCAGAGGCTCAACCGGGCCACCAAGCAGGTGAGAGAGCAGGAGGGCTGATGTCCGGGGCATCAGGCACCAGGCCATGGGCAGCCCCTGAGCCTTGTCTGTGTCCCTGCAGGAGTCCCCTGGGTGCCTCCAGGCCTCTGTGGTCTTGAACCTCTTCCGCCTGCTCACCCGGGACCTCAGATGTGTTGCCAGGCCGGACCTGTGTGCCTGAGCCCCGGCCTCTCCTGCCTCCTGCCACAGAAGCCTCATTTTATTTCTTCGTCCAGCAAGTGCCCTAATTTATTGACACCCAGTCACTATTTATGTATTTATTTATGTATTAGATTCTCCAACTCACATCCAACTAAATACCTATTTTTTTTTACTTTTTATAAGCCTTTTGAAAATAAACAATGAAGAAGAGACCCTGTGGGGTGAATGGTGTGGAGATGTTGTGTGAATTCTGTTTTTGCCTTGGGACACTCTAGAGCGTTGCTGCCCTGCCGGGCTCTGTGCTGATTGTCTGGAAGGCCAGAGTGGTGACGGTGTCCCATGGTGCCGGCTCTTCTCCTGCCAGTTTTGCTTCTAAAGTTACTTCAGGCTAAGTGGGCTTTTCACTGGAGCTTCTGAAAGAAGTTGCTTCCATATGGTTCCAAGTGTCGGCTCCTCTGTGCTAGTGCTGCTGCTACAGATGGGATCCTCACATCCCTCTGTGCTGCAGCCACCCCTGCCCTCACAGGCCTCCTCTGCTCCTTGCCCTGCTCTCACCTTTCAGAGCTTGCAGCAGCGCATCCCCTCCTGGACGTGCAACTCCAGTGTGCTTTCTTCTTTCTGCTGCAGCCAGACTCTCTGCTGTGAGTCTCTCTGGGAATGGATTGAGCCCTTTCATACCCTAGGACAATGTTTCTACCTAAAGTCCATAAACCTTAACTACATCAGCCTGTCCCTGGGCCACTTTGTGTAGATATGAACTGGTCCCAGAGCCTAGGGTAGGGGTGACATCTTTGGGGATACTATTAGGCAACCACACTATGTGCATGATTCTGCATCTGCTCCTGTTCATTATTCGTATGTATTTTTGTTTCTATTCTCTCTGAAGATGTGCAAGTGCATCACGGGAAATTCCCATCATTACCACACATCCCGTATCCTCTTCACCTCCAACGGGTATTTCTGCAGGGTCAGGCAGTTTAAGTGATGGGCAGCCCAGACCTGTATCCTTGTGTGGTCTGAGGCCCTTGTTACCGTACTCTACAGCCCCGGTGTTAGGGTTCTAGGGCTGCTCTCTTCCTAGTTAAAATTTTACTACCCTTGACAACATACTGACTGCAGATGTCCCTGCGTAGTCCCTCCTGCTGACCACACTCTTCCTTCCCCGGGTGACCTCACCTCTCCGCTTGGTGACCAGGGGCAGTGTGCCTGCTATGGCATTGCCCCCTCCCCTCACTTGTTGGTCACCCACAGGGAACATAGGCAGAAGCTCAGAGCCACTGGCATTCTTGCCGTGGGCGTGGTGCAAAGGGTCTTCCTCTGGGAACGAGTGCCTCTCCATCTGCTGTGCCCAATATTGAGAAGGGAAGCACTGTGTCTCAGATGGGTCAGCAGGTGACATGGCAAACAGTGGCCCTTGGTGTTTCCCCTTTGATTTCTAGATTCCTTTCTCTCATATCAGTAGCCAAAGCTCACAGGTTTAAGGACTATCTTACATATCTGATGTATTTGTCAGTTTTCCATTACTATAACAGAAGGCCTGAGGCAGCATAACTTTGTGAGGCAAAGGTTTACTGAACCCTCAGTTCTGGAGGTGCAAGAGTGCACTTCTGGTGACTGTCCTGCTGGCGGAGTCCTGAGGTGGTACCGTTCATCACGTGGCTAAAGACAAGCACATGTGTCTCTGTTTCTGTCTGTCTGGTCTCCCTCTTCTTAGAAAGCCACCAGGATTCACCCTTGGGGGCTCCATCCAAATGAGTTTATATAATCCTGACTACTCTCAAAGGCCCCAGCTTTAACCAGCACAGCTGGGTTGTTTCCACCCTTGCAGCTGCCAGCAATGGGGCTCAGTGTCTACACCTGAAGCTTGGAGGTGCTCACATGACATCCAAGTACAGCCACAGGGATATTGTCTGGCTCCGCAGTTCCAATGCCAACCTGTGGTCCAATCTGCATGACTAAGAAGCTATGTCACTGCACCATGGGGCCCAGGCCTTCTGTGTGGCAGCGTGTGTGGCGGGAACCATGGGCTCCATGCCTAAGTGGCCATGACGCACTTCCTTCACCACATCATATGTCCCTGTACCTCGGGGATGTTCTGTAGATTCCTTTGCTGGGAGCCAGGGTGCTGTATCCCCACAGATGGTGGACTGTGATGAATCCCACCTTTTGGCAGGGCAGAGATAGTGAGGGGATCTAACAACTGGCCTGGTCATCACTTCTTCCTTGATGATTTTTCTCTGTGAACCAGTAATGTCAAGGAAGGGAAGAATGGGTGCACTCTGAGGTCCCTCCCTGCCATAGTTTCCCTGTGAGCTGAGTGTGCTGGATGCTGGGGCCCAGCGTGGAGATGCTGGGAGGTTATGGAGCCTCGGAGAAGAGGGACTGGTGCCTGGTGGTCCAGTCATTGGCGTGACCCACAGAAGTGCTATGGTAACTCCCGAAGAATGAGTTTGCTCTCAGGAGGGCAGGCGGTTATTAAATGAGGCCACCCCATGCCAGGTCCCTTCTGCAGTGGCTGCCTCCATATCTAAATCTCCTCTGAGTCCTAGCACAGCTGAGGGCGCACTTGCCACAGCCTCTGCTGATGGGGCCTCCAGTCTTGGACTTACAGACTGCAAAATATGAGCAAGAGCACCCACTTTTCTGTCAGGTACTCAAGTCAGGCACTATTGATCACAATAGAAGCACACAGAGCATTAGAAATGCGAGCAGATGCCTCGTTCCCATGGGGCCCCGCCCGTGCATCTTCCACCGCTCAGGCTGCTGCAGGAGCACCAGGGCTGCCACACGACTGGGAGCCCTTGCTGGCCGCGCTTCGTTTCTCTGGAGACAGAACTAAATCTTCCAACTTCTCTGTGGTTCATGTAGCTGGGGGTGTCCAGCCCCAGGTCACCTGTCCAGGCTTTCCCGTCCTCTGAGCTCCTTCATGGCAATCTCTTGCCACTTTGGGTGCGGGCAACGCAGGCCGATCTCATGGTGCCTGTGCTCGCGAACCCAGCTGCCTGGTTCTTGCTGGGATTGGAATCCTCTATGATGGGAGAGTATTCCTGGCTTGACCAACTCTCCATTTTCTACCTTTGGGGTTAGTTTTTGATGCCTCTCCCTCTCAGACTGCCTACAAAACAAAGATACTTCAAGTTCCAATGTCCCTGCCTCAGAACGTGCCCTCTCGGGGAGGCAGTCTTTAAGAGGTGACCCAGTAAAGGGAGCCATCAGAGTGGGCCCTACTCCCACCTACTAGTGTCCTTCTCACTGGGAGACACACACAGGGGAAGATGGGCAGGTGGGCAGAGTAGGCTCCAGTGGTCACCAGCAACTCGCCACAAGCTAGGGAGAGTCGAGGCTGGAATCTTGGGTGCAGGTTCCAGAAAATACAGCCTTTGTGACACCTTGATTATGGACTTATGCGCCCCAGAACTGTGAGACACAAATCCTGTGGTTTTAATCTTCTTATTTGACCAAACACCCCTAGGTCCTGTTCTTGCCATCCTGATGTCCCCAGCTTCTGATGACACAACTGGTGGTGCTTGTGACACTCGTGGTGCCTGCCGTCCGATGTGGCTCATCCCCTGTTAGGTTGCGTGGGGCTTCAGTCCTTATTAAAATGGTCCTTGGGGGCCAACATGGCCGTGAAGGCTGCAAATGGCCCCTCAAACCCTCCAGTCCTCACTGTTGGGGCTAGTGCGTGTTGCTAGTCTTTGAAGATGCAACCAGATGAAGGTTTGAGCAACAGGGAGATTCTCCTGGATCCCCAGGTAAACCCCAATGTAGTCTCAGGTGTCGCATACAGTGGAGGCAGAGGGACACAAGTCCTCACTGGGAGCGAGATGGGAAGAGGGGACAGAGGACTTGGGTGGAGTGAAGAGGTCACAGGGGAGGGGCTGTGGGAATGTTCCAGAGGTGGGAAGAGGCAGGGAGGGCTGGTCTCCCAGGTCCTATGTGTGGGGCCCTGCTGACCCCTGGATTCCAGCTGCCGGACACTGAGCTTGGACTTGTGTCTGTGTCCCTGGAAGTGTCAGACAAAACATAACTGTTGTTGAGCCACTACATTTGTGTTCATTTGCTAAGCCAGAAAGGGATCCAGCAGCCTGAGGGCCTTGTCTCCAGGGAGGTCCTTGCGCGCTTCTCACGGGCAAAGCCGCGGCTGCAGGCACAGGGGTCCGGGAGCAGAAGGCCCTCGCATCTGCTCAGTCACTCCCATGCCAAGCCCTCAGTCCCCTGTGCGCCAAGGATCCTTGTAGGCTGGGTAGCTGGTCTTCTGTGAGGCCCCACAGCTCCGAGGATGATCTCCTGTGTGTCTCCCACTCATCTGCTACCCAGACAGACAATGGCTTCACCTTCTTCCAGGAATGGTGACCCATCCCCCATACCGTCCTCATATTGCCTCAGGGAATCAGTGTCCCCTGATTCCGGCCGCATTTCCCTCACATCTCACCAGTGCAGGTTTTGTCCCACTGCAGACTTCTCACCAGCATCTCATCCCTGTTCACTCTGGGGAAAAGTGTCACCACTGGGCCACTAAGGATGGCAGGGCTGTTCCTGTTCCACCGACCACCAGGCCAAGTCCCCTTGGCCAGCCCAGCAGCAGGGGCCCCAGCCTAGGAAGCAGTGACAGACCACTTTGATACCAGGGCCACCTTGACACCAGAGGCCAGACTTCCAGTTTCCCAGAATCCCTGAGATAGCATCGGAGGTGGAAGGCCGGGGCGGGGCAGACCCTCCTGAGAGGACATAGAGCCTCCACTGCAGGCCAAGGTGACCTGCAGTGCCTTTGCAGCAGGGGTTGAGCCCGTGTTATAGTAAGCTCCACAGTGGGGTTGTCCAGCATGCACCCAGGCACCGGGGCCCTGGTATCATGGTGGCACCTGGGCACTGGCCATGGACTGTCCCCTGGGAGGACAGATCAAGGCAAGGCAGTTCCCCGGGGCTGCCAGAGCTTCCCCTTGAGAGGTACAACCAGCAGCTACGAGGCACCAGCATCCTGACAGTGGGGGAGGGTGGATCCTAATGGGATCAGGGCAAAGCAACATCATGTCCCTGACTTAGCATCAGACCCAGGCCTGGCCTGTGTGCTGCTCCCTCCCAGGCCCGGGCGGGGCCTTCTCATGTGTTCCCATGGACATTTATATCTGTAAAACTGGCATAACAAAATGTTTCTCCATCCTATTTCTTGCAAGGAGTCTTGTTTTTGCAAAAGCAAGGGAGAAGCCCACTGACCTGCCTCTGCACCCAGGTGAGACTGCCGGGGCCCCCGCCGGGTCCAGTCACCCTCAGGGCAGAGACTGCAGAGCCAGAGCACAGAGCCCAGCACAGAGGAGCCAAGCCACAGGGCGCCACTCCTCACCGTGCCTTCGCCCAAGGTGCCTGGCCCTGTTGGCAGGCAACCACTCAGCCCCCCCCCGGCACCTGTTCCTCCCAGCCTTGGCCACACAGCCCCCTGGGCAGGTGTCTATGCACACCTCCCACACAGGGCTCCAGGTGGTCCTCAAAGCCCCCAGATCCTTCTCAGCACCAGAGAGGGTACCCAGGACACAGTGACCCGACTGTCATTAGAAGGCAGTGATCCAAATATCTCCCCCGTGATGTAGTAATTTCCCTGCTTCTCCATTAGTGCATTAAGTGAGATGTCACCCATGGCAGCTTTAATCACTACTGTAGCTGAGAGGCGGAGAGGGGCAGAAAGGAGATCGCGAGACTCCAGCAAAGAAAGAGCCTCACGCGTGCTTCGCTGGTGCTCCGTCACTGAGCTACATTCTCAGCAACCCCCTTTATAGTTTTAGATGAGGGCTCACTGAGTTACCCAGGCTGGCCTTGAACTTACAATCCTCCTGACTCAGCCTCTCGAATACTACTATTATAGGTGTGCACCACCCTACCCAGCTGAGATCTGCCTTTTAACTCCTCCTTCTTTGGTGTTTCAAAGTTCTGAGCTATTTACTAATCTGGTGCACAGGGGAGATTGAGAACAATAACATGAGGGCTGGGGATATGGCTCAGCAGCACAAGCACCTGTCTGGAAAGTACAAGGTCCTGAGTTTGACTCCAGGTACCAAAAAAATAAAGGAAAAAGAAAAGCTAGACAGTTGGCATTATATACACATATCCAGTGATCACACTATACCTCCCAAATATGTACAATTTTTGAAAATATATTTGAAATGAAAAGGAAGGTGAGAGAATTGAGAGCTGAAGGACTTTAAGAGAAAGTGGATGTTCATAACTGACCGGCTTGACTGGCACAGTAAAGAGTGGAACTTTTGCTTTTTTTTAGTTTGGTCCTTATAAATAGTCCTGGCTGAACTCAAACTTGTGATCCTCCTGCCTCAGCCTTGTGAGTGCTGGGATTACAGGCTTATGCCACCACCATCTAGGGAGAGGGAGAGAGAGAGAGAGAGAGAGAGAGAGAGAGAGAGAGAGAGAGGGAGGGAGGGAGAGAGAGGGTATACACGGGCACGTAAAGGCACAAGCATTTGTGTATGTAGTATTAGGGACTGAGCAGAGGCCTTTACACTGGCTGTATCCACAACCCCTTCTTTACATTTTGAGACATGGTCTCACTAATTTGCTCAGGCTAAGCTGGAACTTGTGACCCTCCTGTCTTGGCCTCCCAGAGTGCTGGAATTACAGGGGTGCACCAGCATGCCCAGCTAGGAATGGAGTTTTAATGGAAGAAGGTAACAGACTGTCAACAGAACTGAACAGGTAAAAACAGTTTCATGATTCCTTACTCTGCAAATCACAGGGGGGCACATATGTTCCTGAGTGGCCATCTGGTAATAAACTTGGTGCCTAGTACATTTAGTAAAAAATCACAAGACCCTGTTGCACCCTCAGATTTAATGAAGTCACTTCCAACTTAGCACTGTCTCTTTTCCATTCTTTTTTGTCAAAATCAGTCAGCATGTATCGGTGGGGTTCGGTGGGATACTTCAGGGTAGGTCTACGACACGCAGTAATCGAATCCTGTAATGTTCTGTGCCCTTTCTATTCTTTCACTGTGTTGGCCTTGGCTCTCTCAAACCTGCCAGACCCTTGTGTTCCTCTCCCTGAAAGGCCTCCTCTCTCCTAAGCAGACTCCTTCTAGGAGCAGACAGTCTCCCTCAGAAATTCTCCCTGGGGACCCCTCGCCGGCCCCTCCACATCAGGGCGCTTAGCTGGAAGATGAGCCCCTCACCCACCGCCCGCCACCTGCCATCGCCCCATCGGGGCACCCACGCTGACTGCAGCTGCTAAGGGACCAAGAGTTGTGGTGACTTCCAGAGCTCAGCACGGACGCTGAGCCCTGTCAGGCCCCTTTCCCTGGGCTCACCGGGCTTCCCCTCCGCATCCTGCCGCGGTGCCCAGCCTGGGGCTCCCCCTGGCTCCCTTGCCAACCTCAGGCTGCTTCTCTGCGTCAGCCCCCGCCTCTCCTTCAGCCCAGCTGACCTCGCACCGCAGAGTTCGGCAAGATGATGTCCCAGGAGGAGCTGGGAAGCCCAACACTCTGGAGCTGAGATCTGGAAGAGTCGGCTGAGGCCAGAGACTCCGCACTGCAGGAGGCCAACCTAGTCTCCTGCAGAAAGAGGGCCTGAGCTGGAGGTGAAAGGCATCCCCGTGCCCTCCTCCCCATCGCGTGGGCTGGCCTAGATTCCCACCTCCAGATCCCTATTTGCTTGTGCGTGATCCTCGAGAAACGTTTACTCCTGTGGTTTTTCATACAGTTTGTGAAAGATAAGGAATGAGAGAAAACAATGTATCCATGACATTGACCCTGTTTGTATATGTGGCCGTGAATGACAGCACCTCTGCCTCTGCCCTCTGAGTGTGTGAGACGCAGAGAGGGAACCGGGAAGGAGAGGGAGAGGGACAATAGGACAGGAAGCGTGGGTGAGGAGTAAAACAAGGGACGCTTTCAGCTGCAAGTCACGGAGAATGTGACTTAAACATGGCAAACCGTGACACCTAGTAAGACGTCCACAAGGAGGCTGTGGTTGCGTCAGGCTGTGGGCCCAGGATCTGGCCCCATTGTCTCTAAGACATTTGTCAAGCTCCTGTCTGTGGTCGTCTGCCCTCACCTCCTGTGGTCCTGTACCTGGGGAGATGTCTCACTGTGGTTCTTGCTTCTTTAACAGAACGTGGAGACTGGGTAGTTTATAAAGGGAGGGATGTGTGTCTTACAGCTCTGGAGGTGGGGAAGTCCAGGATCACAGCTCTGGTATGGAGTAAGCGTCTTCTTCCTGCTTCCTAACAGCAGGGGGCGCCCCACGTGGCGAAAACGCGCAAGCTCGAGACACAAAAAAATCCAAGCAAACTTACCTTTTCAGGGACCCACACCTGTGGTAACTAATTCATTCCCATTTTTGAATGAAAAGGAAGGTTAGAGTTAGACGCTGAAAGATTTTAAGAGAAACTGGATGCTCACAACTGACGGGCTTTCCCATAAGCCCTGCTCTCCCCCAGAGACCAACTGGTCCATTCCGGTCCAGTTGATCTGGTCTGGTCTGGTCTGGTCTTGGTGCATTCATGAAAAGTGAAGCCCACACGACCTCATCACCTCTTACCAGTACCACCTTTTAATATTGTTATAATAGCAATTAAATTTCAACCTGAGCTTTGGGTAGGGCATGTTCAAACCGCAGCAGTTCCCTACATCAGGGTGGGAATCTCTTGGGAGGAATGTCACAGACAGGATTGTCATCCCAAAGTCACTTTTGATGGCAGAGGTACGTTAGAATTCACTTTGACTGCAAGCAATAGAAACCCACTCAAGCTGGCTTACGTGAAAAGAAGAATGTGGTATAAGAATAAAGGATGTGTTAAAGAATTTAGTAGAAACATTTTGGCATTATCTTTCGAAGTTGAATATATGCAGATTCTACGCACCAGAAATTCTACACCTAAGATGTGTCAAAGGAAGCTCTTGAACCTGTCTACTGGAGACGCTAGAGGAATGTTCTTAGCAGCATTGTTGGTGACAGTAAAAAATTAGAAACCACCCAAATAGCCACTAACAGATGGGTGAAAGAAATCAGGGTGTGGAATACTATGCAGTAGGAAAATGAATGAACTGTCACACATCTTAGAGCTAAGGCAATGTTGGATGAATGCCACTTGGGTCTCCCTTCAGAAGACAGCTTGTCACTCCGCCACAGGCAGTACATTTCCTTCCAGCCGTGCTGCTTCCAGGATCTGCCTTGGCTTTTGAGCCAACACTGGAGAAACCACAGACAATTCGCTGGCATTCTTCCTGTCCAATCCCATCTCACCCAAATGTGTCACATTCACAGCACAGTGTCAAGCTCTCTCTGCCAGATCCTACCTGCTCCCCCGTGTGCCTCTTCCAAGCATTACCTGTCAATAAATCTCACAAGCTGAGAACCAACAGCGGTATCTCATTCCAACAGGCACAGGGGCGGGCTGCCAAGTTCCAATACCAGGTTGCAGATGACTACACAGCATAGGCTGATGTTTTTGTACAGTTCGACACCAATCAAACTACCTACTCCTATAGAGTTAAACCAAACAGAAAAGCCGTGGTTACCTAGCGCCAGGTGACCGGGATGAAAAAGGGGCACACAGGTAGCTCCAATGATGCTATGCTGTTCTGTTTCCAGCTGAGTGAGGGGCTGATAAATATTCATTCATCATTAAGATGCATGACTCATATGTGCCATTCGAATATTCTCTGTGGGTCGCAAATATTTTACATTTAAAAATGAAGGCCTGGGTATGTTGTTCAGTGGTAGAGTGGTGGCCTAGCATATACAAGGCTCTGGATTCCTTTCTCAACACTGAAAATAGGAAGGGGGGTATTTGTTGTATCTCATATTGTTAGCATAGAGAAAAGATCAAAATTCAAAATTTGAGGTATGGTTTCTACTGAATGCATGTGGTTAACACACCATTGTGGAGTTGAACAATGTCTTCTCAGAGGCTAGAGCAGGAGGACCACACACTGAAAGCTACCCCAGGTAACATAACCAAAAAAAAAAAAAAAATCAAGGGACTGGGGATGTAGCTCAGTCACAGAGCACCCCCAGGTTTGATCCCCAGAACTGGGAAAAAGAAAAGCATGTCACACCATTGCAAGTCACTGTCTTCTTTTCTAAAAGTTTTCAATTTTTCTATTGAAATTTGTGACTCATTTGAAATTCAGTTTTGTATAAGGTGGGCAGTTTAGGCTGCGGCTCACCTTTCCACCTAGAAATGTGTAATTGCTCCAATGCCATTTGTTGAAAAGCCTGTCTCTCTTTCCATTGAATTGCTTTTTGTAAAAAAAAAAAAAAAATCAGGTGGGCACATCTGTGTGTCTGTTTCTGGGCTTCCGACTGTATCACCTGGATCTATATGCCTGACCCCACGCCAGTCCCACCCTGGCTTGATCACTGTCCTGGATACCAAGCCTTGAAACCAGATAGATATTTTTCCTCCCACGTTATTCTTTCTTTTTCCAAAATTTGCATTGATTTTAGTTCTTTTAGCTGTCCATGTAAATTTTAGAATGATCGAAAACATCTGAGGTTTCTGTAGGAACCACGTCAGGCCTAGCCAGTGTAGAGAGAATCTCTCAGTGTAGAGAGAATCGTTACTCTGTTGAGTCCTTCAAGCCACAGACATGGCACATCTCTTTTAATTTAGGGTTTGTTTGATATTTTTCATCAGGAATTTATGATATTCAGTATATTAGCCATGTGTGTGTGGATTTTGTAGATTGACATAAGTGGTGTGTGTGTGTGTGTGTGTGTGTGTGTGTGTGTACATAGCACTGTAGCTTTAATTTCAAAGTCCGCTCAAAACAGATTCTTGTCACTTGTACTGCCTGTGGCGTAGTGACAACTCTGTCTCCAGTACCCACAATAGTACCTGGCATGTAGTAGGTGCTCAATAAACATTTGCTGAAGGCAATTTTTTTTTTTTTTTTTTGCGGTACTGGGGATCGAACTCAGGACCCTGCGCTTGCTAGGCAAGTGCTTATTCCACTGAGCTATATCCCCAGCCAATAAACATTTGCTGATAGAATCAATGTATTCATTGCTTACACTTAGAAATATAGTTGAATTTTGTGCCTTTGTCTTTTGTCCTATGACTTTGCTGAACCTGCTCACTACTTCTGCTTTCCTAGATCCCTTAGAGTTTCTAAGTACATACACAGTTACGTCACTCATGAACAGCTTTATATCTTCTTTTTATTCTACGCTTCCCATTTCCTTTTCTGACTTTATGGCACTGGGTGGCACTTCCAGTGCTACTTGAATAGAAATAGTGAAAGAGGCCAACACTGCCCTCTTCCTGAGCCTCAGCAGGAAACCTTCAGTGCTCACCATGGAGCCAGGTATGGTGGTGCACGTTTGTAATCCCATCACTTGGGAGGCTGAGGCAGGAGCATCACCACAAGTTCGAGGCCAGTCAAGCTAGGCTACTGGTGAGACCCTGTCTCAAAAAAAGTACCTCACCATGGTGTATGTTAGCCACAATGTTTTAATAGGTGTTGTGAGCTTGAGAAAGTGAAGCTCCCATCCATTCTTAATTTTTCTGAGAGATTTTAAAGAAACATGAATGTCTATTGAAGTTTCACCAGTGTTTTCCCCGTATGACATGACAGGATCCTGGGAAGGGTAAAGCTTAGCTCCTGGCTAGGACCCCGGATAAAAGTGCAGCCCCAGCTGGGATGTGACACTCTTATAAGGGTCAGGTAGGAGCCCACAATCAGTTATGTACTTTGTCTCAGGTCTTCTGCCCAGAAATGACACAAAACACTCCCATTCCCAGTCTGTTGGTCAAAGCAAGTAACATAAACTGGGTGTGGTGATGCACATCTGTAATCCCAGTACCCAGGAGGCTGAGGCGGGAGGATCATTGCAAGTTCGAGGCCAGCCTGAACTGCACAGGGAGACCCTGTCTCCAAAAGACCAAAACAAGAAAAAACAAAAACCAAAGCTTGTGACAGCCAAGGTTGAGGGCGGTCGGACAGACTTACCATTTTCCCGAAGAAATGGATTCTTAATTCTGTGAAGAAAATATTCTGAGTGATAAGATAGTCTAACACATCCTAAATTCACACCTCCAAATCTGATTTCAAGAAGGTCCTAGCAGCTGGCCGAGACAACACGTGACTATAATCTCAGCACTCAGCAGTCTGACGCAGGAGGATTCCAAGTTGCCCAGGTTGGGCAATTTAGTGATTTAGCAAGACCTGACCAGACCTGGATTCTCTCTATATAGAGATAGAGATAGAGATAGAGATTTATTTTATGGTACTGAGGACTGAACCAGGGTCTTCACACTGAGTTACATCCAGCTCTTTTAATACTGTACTTTTTGTTTTGAGTCAGAGTTTCTCACTAAGTTTCTAAATTGCCCCGGCCAAGCTTGAATAATTGAGTTTATACTTCTCCTACTTCAGCCTCCCAGAACAAAGTAAAAAAAAAATTGTTTGTAAAGGCTGATCATGTAGCTGAACCTGAAGGTCCTGAGTTCAATCCCTAGTACCACCAAGGAGAAGAAAAGGAGGAGGAGAAAAGAAAGAAGGAAGAAGAAAAGGAAGAGAAGAGAAAAGAGAAGTGTTATGGTTTGTGTCCTCATGCAGTCATGGGGCAGGCTGCTAGATTTATGACTGATTTATGGTCCAATGTTAGAATTACGGCTGTGAGTCCTACACCCACCCTGGGGCAGATGGTTTGCATACAATGTAAGGGAGAGGAAGAGGCTGCGCACCGCTGCTCCTCCCTTTTGCTCTCGCAGCTTTTGCTGTCTTCCATCGCCATGAACTGTTGCCCTCTGCCATGTGCCACTCTGCCTTGGAGCCAGCCACATATGGACTGAAACCTCCACAAACTGTAAGCTAAATAAACCTTTCCTCCCTTAATTCTGGGGGTCAGGTATTTTGTGTCAGCG
This sequence comes from Dinomys branickii, assembly GCA_004027595.1. NCBI lineage: Eukaryota > Metazoa > Chordata > Mammalia > Rodentia > Dinomyidae > Dinomys > Dinomys branickii. Next base: position 13,546 of record PVLD010006264.1, read on the forward strand.
ACTAGAAAAAAGTAACCAAGGCAAAAAGAAAAAGCCTGACCCTAAAGGTGCCCTTGCTGTCTCCAGAGGGATGATCCATCCATACTGAGAGCAGGGTGAGCTGGGCACGCATTGCCCGGGCTGCTCTCCGTGGTGCTGAAGACCACCTACTGAGAGGGCAGAGTGGCGCCTTTCATCCCTGGCACTTTGAAGGATGCCTGTTAATTTCTTCAGTGCTTTCACGGTTTTGTTTTAAAATGAAACGTTGTTGAATTGCACACGGTTGTAGAGCAAACAGAACCATCTTATTGTATATGAAATGCAACTACATTCACCATGACTTTTTCTTAAATAAAGGGAACTCCAACTCAATTGCTTAAACCCTTAGGAATCTGTACTCTCACATAACAGCAAATCTGAGGTTAAGATCGATCAGTGTTGGTTAATTGAGGAAATGACACTAATGTCGCCACTAATTCGGATTCTTTACATCTTTCAGTCTCATGACCTTCCGCATTTCAGCCTCACGCTCAGGATGGATTTCCTCACGGTCACAAGGTGCCTATCGCAATTTCAGACACTACATCCTTGTGCCAATGCCCAGAGAAAAAAAGGGACAGCATCTGCTGGCCATGGTGACACACACCTACCATCCTAGACTCTGGCACGCTGAGGCAGGAAAATCTCATTAGAGCCTGGCACAGACAACTTAGCAACCTAGCAAGACTCCGCCTCACAATATGAAAGGCTGGAGCTGTAGCTCAGTGCGGAGGCCTTGGGTTCAATCCCCATTCTTAAAAAAAAAGGGGGGGGGGGCCAGAATCTGACTGTGGGTCTTGTCACCACGGAAAACATTTCTCTGAAGCTCCTCAACACACACACTTCCTGTGAAGTACACCAACATTCCATTAAAGACTGCGGCCCCTGAGCGCGCTAATCCTCTTGCATTAACTTTTCCCATATCGCCTTGAACACGCCGTAAATCTGCACGTGTCTGTGTCTATTCTACACCCCTCTATAGAAGCCCCCTGGGGCAGAAGTGCTGCCCATTTTGTTCACTTCCGTGTCCTCAGCACCCAGCACAGTGCCTGCCACACACTGAGTGTGAGCACCCAGCAAGCATCTGTTGGAAGAAAAAGTGACTGTCATACTGATGAGAATTACCTCATACACCACATCCCTAAGGATCCATGGGCAATGGACCTAGGATGACTGTGACTGGCTCAATCAAAGACAGTCACTGCTCAGAGCTCGTGTCCCCCCCCCCGCTCTGTCTCCTTCAGCATCCCGTGTCACCCACTTTATACACAGTGACGCAGACCTTAGAAAATCCCTCGCCTGACCTACCTCTCCGTTCTGACTGCACGTTCTCCTCGCCCTGCCTCAAACATCCCTTTGCCCCGCTGGCCTCTCTGCCTGTGACGCTCTTCCCATGTTACCACTGCTCCCTGCTCCCCTCTTAGAGTCTCTGATCAAATGTCTCCTCATGAGGCCCCCTAACTACCCTAGGCAAACAGCACTCACCCCTCTCTAGCCTTCTCCCTTGCTTTACTTTACTCCACAGCACACATGGCTTTGTGGCATCCAGTTATTTCATGTATTTTACATTGTTTCCTGCCTGTCTCCCTCAACTGGAATGTAATCTCCATAGGGCAATGAGCTTTGTCAAGTCTGCAAGGTTCCTTGTCCAGAAGAAGACAGTGAGTCTCATGAGAGGCAGTTGTCTAGGCTGAAGCTGTAAGGACCAGTGCGCACCTCACCTGCTCTTCCTCATGGCCAGAGACTGGCAATGATCCAGGTGCTGGCTGTTCAATCAACCCAGATGAAGATAAAGGCAACAGAGACTCAGATTGACCTGTGAGAGCACACAGTATGAGCAAGACATAGACCAGTGCAGATGTGTTTGCTTTCCATTACTGTGACAAAATACTTCAGGGAATAAACTTAAAAAGAGGAAAGGTTTACTTTGGCCCACAATTTTGAATGTCCAGTGTAAGACTCGTTGGCTTTTTTGTTTTGTTCCTGTGGTAAGGTAGCACATCAGGGCAGGGAGTGTGTGGCAAAAGGAGCTGCTCACCTCATGGGAGGCAGGAAGTAAAGAGAGAAGAAGGGTCTGGTGTCACACAGTCCCCTTCAAGGACACACTCAGTGCTCTACCTTCCTCCCATTAGGCCCACCTTTTTAAAAGTTCCACCATCTTCCCATAGTGCCACCATGGCCTGAGCACGGAGCCTTTAACACAGGAGCCTTTAGGGAGCCACTTATCCAACTATAGCAGCAGGTGTAAGCTGCTAAGACTTGGAGATATTTGTTACTGCAGCAAAACACAGTCTCTCCTGACTGACTGACTGACCATCACCATCCCACTAGTGTCTATGCAGATTAAGAAGAACATGCATGTTATCTCTTAGCAGACTCCAGCACGTAGCTCATAAATGATCATGATTTCTACTATATTTTTTGTTCCAGTGCTAGGGTTGCAACCCAGAGCCTCATGTGTGCTGGGCAACTACTGTGCCTCTCAGCCACACCCTTACCCCATGCTACTGCTTCTTTTGAGTGAACTGACCCTATCAATCAAATCCACCCCTTGCTTTCTGGAAATCCCCTGACCCACTCCTCATAACTTTAGTTCCTTTCAGACTTGAGCCAACCCAACTTCTGAGTGGATCTCCTCCCTAGTTATATCTCCTGGGGAAGATGGAGTCTTTCAGGACAAAATCATATTGATGTTCTACAAGTGCTGTGACAAATCACCACAAATGTAGTGGCTTACAACAACAACAACAACAACAACACAACTTACAGTTCTGGAGGTCAGAAGCTTGAAATAGGTCTCTTGGGGCTGCAATTCAAGATGTGAGCAAGGCTGGATCCTTATGGTCTTACCTTTTCCTTTTTAAAATTTTTTTCTTTTGTTTTTTTGAGACAGGGTCTCACTATGTAGTTTAGACTGCTACCCTTGAACTCACTGTGGATCCCAGGCTGGTCTCAAACTCACAGCAATCCTCCTGCCTCAGCCTCCCTAGTACTGGGATCACAGGCATGTGTCACCATGCCTGGCTTTGCCTTTTTTTAACATATAACAGTCACTTATATTCCTTGGCTTGTGGCTTTTCCTCTACCTTCAAAGAACACCCCTCTAGTCTGCTCTTTTTTTTTAAATATATTTTTGAGATAAGGTCTTGCTATGTAGTTCAGGCTGGCCTTGAACTCACTTTGTAGCCCAGGATGGTCTTGAACTTGCAGTGATCCTCCTGCCTCAGCTTCCCAAGTGCTGGGATTATAGGTGTGTGCCACCACACCCAGCCCCTCTAGTCTGTTCTTATGACTGCATTGGCTTCTCTTGGGAAGCCAGATCGCCCTGTGCTTTCCTCTTAGAGGGATGCTTGTTATCTCATTTAAGTTCCACCAATCCAGGACATTCCCCCCATGTAGAGATCCTCCTCTTGACATGAAAGAATATTTGTCTTGTGCAGTAAAACCAAACCCCAATTGGTGAGCGAGTGAGTATGGACCCAGAGACATCTGCAGAGGCTATGATCATGTCATGTTGGATGGCAAGGGAGAGTTAAGGTTATAGATAGAATTAAGTTACTAATAAGCTGATCTTAAAATGCAAGATTCCTCCTTTACTGGAGGTTCCACTTGTCATGGTTTCTGTTCTGCATGGTCAGTCATGGCCTGAATATATTAAATAGAAAATTCCAGAAATAAACAATTCCTAAGTTTTAACTTACACACTCTTCCACACAGCAGGATGAAGTCTTGTACCATCCTGCTCTGTCCTTTCTGGGACACGAATCATCCCTTTGCCCAGCGTGTTCACACTGTATACCCTACCCACACATTAGTCACTTCATATCAGATCCATTGTCATGGTATCACAGTGCTTTTCTGCAAGTTACCTTTATTTTATTTAATGGTAGTCTCAAAGCATAAAAGTACTAATGCTGGCAACTCGGATTTGCCCAAGAGAAGCAAAAAAAAAAAAAAAAAAAAAAGTGCTTCCTTTAGTGCAAAGGTGCAAGTTCTCAACTTAACAAGGAAAAGAAAAATATCTTAGGCTGAGGTTGCTAAAATCTACTAAAAACAAATCTCACATCTGTGAAATTGTGAAGAAGGAAAAGGAAATTCATGCTAGTTTTGCCGCGGCACCTCAAACTGCAAAAGTGCCAGCTATGGTGTGTACTAAGCGCTTAGTTCAGATGGAAAAGGCACTAGATGTTATCATAGCTTTGTCTTCACAGGGGAAAAGAGCGCCTAGCGGCTCCGCCTGGCACTTTGGGTCCTGGCACACATCAGCTTCGGGTCAGGAGTGCCTCGATCTGCCGTCCTTCACTGTAATGCCTGAGACAATCAACTTAGAGACAGAAAAGCCATGCTGCTTGGCTCATTGCCTTTGGGCTGTGGAACCGCAGAACCTGATGACAGGAAGCTGCTTCTCTCACTGTGAGCAAGAAGTGAGAGAGAGACGTGGAGGGCAGAGTCCCAGCATCCCCTTTACACACACACACACACACACACACACACACACACACATACACATACACACACACTTTTCCACAGATTTCAGAATTTCAAGAGGTGTACCTTATTGTTGTGTCTTACGCCCACTTCACACAGGAGGAAGAGGGAAATTCAGAGGGGTTGGGTAACTTTCCTCAGCTCACACAGCACATAAACAGCAAATACAGGATTTGAACCCAGGTCAGGCCTCCACAACCATAGCGCTCACTCTCTGCACTATGGCCCCACCTCGCGATCGATCTCGGACTCCGTCCCCCTCAGACCCAGCAGGGGCGCCTGGGGAGAGCAGCGCAGCCCAGGAGGCTCAGACCACGTCCTCCGCGGGCTTCCGGGTGAATTTCACCGGTGTCTCCCGTCTCCACCAGGCCCCAGCTTCTCTCTGGTTTCGCTCACCGCTGCAACCCTGCCCTCGAGCAGGGGCGGGTTCCGAGTCTGGACTGCGTTCTTGCCAAGGATTGTCAGTCTGGAGAGAGACTCTGCTCAAACGATGGCCCTCGCTGCCCTGCGTCGCCTGGCGGCTTGCAGAAAATGCGGCAACTTCGCAAATACTTCACAAACTGGAGTCATGGCAACCACCGGGAGGGCTTGTTAAGACTCAGAGGACAACCCACTTACTGTAATCACTGCAGTGTGAGAGGGCGAGGCAGGAGGATTCTAGACCTGAGCGATTAGGCTACTTACTGAGGCCCTATCTCAAAAAAAAAAAAAAAAAAGCTGGGGCCGGGGATCTAGCTCAGCAGCACAGCCCGGGTCTGGCAAGCACGAGGTCGCGAGTTTGATTCCTGGTACCAAGAAAAAAAAAGTTACAGCTGTTTTGCGGTCATACTATCCCTAAGGACAGCGTGTACAATGGGGTCCCCTAAATTATATTATCTAGTGACATTATAGTTATTTAAAATTTATATTTATTTATGGTACTAGGGATTGAATCCAGGATCTTCCTCCTGAGCTACATCCCAACCCTTTTAACTTTTTTTTTTTTTTGAGACAGGGTCTCACTCAATGACTCAGGCTGGGTGGACTCAAATTTGACCATCCTCTGCCTCAGCCTCCCAGAATATTGGGATTGCAGGTTTGTGCTGCCACACCTGGCTTGTCGTCATTTTAGTTTGTGTAAGTATTCTGTGGTGTTTGTGTGACAACAAAATTACAGCAGTTTTTGGAATGTGTCCCCATTGTTAAAAGAGGAGTGACTGTATATGGAAATGATCCCATCCAGCGACATATCATGATGCAACTGTAGTGAGTTCCGGGGCCCTGTGTGAACCTCTTTACTGCTCTGAGCACGGTCCTGTATTTATGCAATACACTTAAAATTTTCATTTAAATTATGGTGCCATCCATACTGTTGTTTAAGTTCAGGTTCCACCCTGTTTGAGACAAATATTTTCTCTTCCCCTGGCAATTTCAGGAGAGACAGTTTTCTATGGTCTGCTGGAGAATGTCGAATCAAGACTGTGTGACCTGAAAAGAGAATTTCTTACACAAATCAAAATATATCAGCGAGGATTTTTTTTTAAAAAACAAACAAATCTTTCTTCCCACTGCATTCCCAGAATCCTTTGCAACACCCTGTTAGAACTCTTTTCACACAGTGTTCGAATTATTGATTTACCACCTGACTTTCTCAAGGGCTCATGGGTTCCTCAAGGGCAGAACATTCTTCCATTTAAAGAAAAAAAAGTTGTGCAATAGGGAGATGTTTATTTTTCTATTTGCCCAGGCTGTGTTAATAAATAATAAATAGAAGCTTGTTTGGGGGTACAGATGCTGTGTGCATGTTTGTGCGTTTGTGTGCTCATATGTGTGAGTCAGAGGTGTGCAAGGGACCTTGTGTGTGTGAAATCTTGTGCGGTAGAGGCTGCAGTGGATGAGGACCGGGGATTTGTTGGTGATGGTGCATTGGTGATTCTATCGGGGCACACACATTCCAGAGAAGGTGCCCGGGACGTGCTTCTCTGAGCTTGTGGATCAAGCACATGGCTGTGCTCACGGTGTGTGGGTCTTCTGAATTCACCAGTGAGGGGCTGGAAGTGTAGTGCAGTGGTAGAGCCCTTTCCGTGTTTGCAGGAGGCCATGGGTTCCACCCCAGTACCACCAACCCCAAGAAAGAAAGAAAAAAAAATGCTGAGCCTAGGTAAGCCCACCCGTAATCCCAGAAGTTTGGGGGGCTGAAGCAGGAGGGTTGCAATTTCAAGTCCAGCTTGGGCAATTTAGCAACTCAGGGAGACCCTATCTTAAAATATAAATAAAACGAAATGACCTGAAATAAAATAAAATAAAGTGGCCTACAGCTGTAGATCAATGTAAAGGCATTGAGTTCAACCCCAGGCCCACAAAAACGAAACAAACAACCCTTCATCAGGGACCAACACTGTCTGATTGGCAAATGTGGAAAGGGGCTTCCCTGCTTCCATCGCTGTGTGTGCTGAATGTTCGCATGCTCTGGTCTCCACCGCCTTCAGGTGACACCTGTTGCATACTGTGGCTCCTGCTCCTGCTCTTGGATCTGCCTCCTTTTCGGAGTCTCCCTGCCCTGTGTCTCAAGCTTCAGGACCCTCTCAAGAGGTGAGGCTGTAGGTGACTGTACCACATTTATGCATCTCTACCTTGTGTCCAAGGGCTCTTGCATCATCAGGAGGCAGGGCTCTGTGACCCTGGCACCAAGGAGGCCTCTGGGAAATGAGCATCTGCAGATTAGATTTCATGGGGTCATGGAAAGAAAGGAGAGTGAAGATTTCAGGCTTGGTCTGGGCCAAGGCCAGGGTCACAGATTACTTTGAGACCAGTCACAAAACTGTGCATGGAGCCCCTGCCCTGTGCCAGGCATTGTATCTCATGAGCTGCATCTTCACATTTATATTATTGTCTCTGCTCAATATTACAATTTAAGTATATTTATAAAGAAAAATTCCATTTATGTTAGTTATGAATTACCTTTTACATCAGCCTCATGTTCTGTTACCACATTCAAGGGATAAAATTCACCTGCACAAGGTCACTCAGCAAGCAGGCAGGGCTGGGGATATAGCTCAGTGGCACAAGTGCTTGCCTAGCAAGCCAGCAGCAGACTGAAAATGTAAGCTAATTTCCAAGTGCTTCCAGCCTTTGGCTCCCGAGCACTGTGCTATCGTGGTCCAGGTGGGAAACTCATTGTGGAGAGGGTGGCAGCAGGGAGCAGGGCTAGCTGAGGGACCACAGAAAGTGTAATTTATTCTTTTTTTTTTTTTTTTTTTTTTTGCAGTACTGGGGATTGAACTCAGGACCTTGTGCTTGCCAGGCAGGTGCTTATTCCACTGAGCTATATCCCCAGCCCTGTGATTTATTCTTGATGTTGTGGTGTGACAGCTAATGTTCACTGAATCCTTACTAAGTGCCAGGCATTGTGCTAAGGGTTTTAATAATGATGATCTTTTTGGCATCAGGGACAATTTTTCCATGGATGGGGGTGATGGTGGATTGGGGATGATTCAAACCCGTTATATTTATTGTGCACTTTATTTCTATTATTATTACATTGTAGTATATAATGAGATTATAAAATTCACCCTAGATGCAGAATCCGTGAGTCCTCAGTTTGTTTTCTGCATCTAGATGGTCCCATGGAGGGAGGGGGTGGGGGGAGACAGTGTTGCTGATGTCCTGTCTACTTCATAATCTCAATTTGGTTTGCTCCTCCTGTAGAAAACCATGGTTCGCTAGGGTATTGGAAATGGAAGCAGATTTTTCAGCGCTTTTGTAGCAATTTCAGGATATTCTGCTTTGAATTTAATCCAGAACATACGGAGATTTGCAATTGTCTCACACATACTTTTAAGACCAGTGTCATTTATAAGTTCAAGCAGTGATACTCTTCTAGCTTGGACCAAATTGATTCATTTGGCTTATTCACAAATGGGTCATGGGTCTATTCCGTCCAAGTGTGGGGTTCCTTTGTGGTTGGGAAGTAATGTTCATACTCTTTCTCTAGTTGAGATAAGTGAGCATGGGAGAAAGAAGGTCTTGGTTCAGTCTCTTTCAAAATCTCTGCTAATGTTTAAAATGTGTCCAAAATCCCAGTGTTCATTTGTTGCCCCATAATTCAAGTTTGGCTTTGAATGCAGCCACTCAATCTGCCAACTTGAACACAGTCATCCTACCCCCTGGAAGTGACAAATTGAGTTCATTGAGCAGGTTGAATACATCACACAAGCCAACAAAATTTCAACCCAACCCGTGTCACTGAAATGTGCTGCCAGTGATGACCGTTTTTCTAAAAGAAATCTCTGAAGGAGCTCTCATAACAAAAACTCTGGCCAGCAATCTACCTTTAAAGAGCTAGCTCACTTCTGTGTATACGAAAAGATGTGTGTGCTCTGAATCCATCTGTACATGAACAGATGTGAGTTAAGGGCATGTACTTTAATGTGGTTTATAATTATAATCACATCCTGAAAAATATTGTGAGGTTCAGGTGACATTTTTTTAGCTGGCCAGCTTTTCTCTGTGGCTGACACAATGTACACAGACTCACATTCAGAAGGGACCCCTTTGACCTGAGCACAGAAAGCAGGAAGTGTCCAGCCATGGCAGCTGCTCCATCTGTGCCTCTACCAGTACGAGAATGACCAGTTCCATTTTCCTGATACGTAATCATTCAAAGACTTGAATAGTGCTGCAGCTTTGGAGCTGGTTGGCAATGCAAGTGCACATGACACATCCTCATGCACGTCTTCCTGAATAATATATTGCACAAAACAAGCACTGTTGCCTTGTCCTCAGCATGGGTAGACTGGTCAACCTGGATGGCATACCACAGTGATCCATTAATCCTGTCTAACAACTGTGGCTCAAAATCCCCTACTACTTCATAAGTTCATCTAGTTTTGCTTCTAGGTATGCTGTGTCACCTTTGAACAGCGGCCTCTCCTAGGAGCTCATGACAAATGTCCTTATCATGCATGATCAACTCTTCACCTATACAATGGGGCTTCTTAGCTTTCGCAATTTGGTTGGCCACTAAGAGTGATGCTCTCAGTGCAGACACATTTGCTGAAGTGATGGCCTTCAATAACTGCTTCTGTTCTTTGTCTTTTCTTTTTCTTTTTCTTTTTTTTTTTTTTTGGTCTTTTTGAGACAGGGTCTTGGTATGCAGTTCAGGCTGATGTTGAGCTCACTTTGTAGCCCAGGCTGGCCTTGAACTCTCAATGATTCTCCTGCTTCAGCCTCCAGAGTGCTGGGATTACAAGAGTGCACCACCACGCCTGGCTGAACTCAGTGTATATTATGTGAATCAACACTATTTCTTTCGAGCCTGGATTTTGGGTCTTTTTGTTTTGTTTAGCTTGCCACAAAAGTTTTTCAGTTTTATTCAGCTCAACAGGTCTACCACTTATTTTGTAGGCTGAAGATTTCCACTCATGTTAATAAGGCCTCTAGGTAAGGCTGGGGCTGTAGCTCAGTGGGTAGAGCATTTGGCTAGCATGTGTGAGGCTGTGAGTTTGATCCCTAGCACTGGAAAAGAAAAAAAAAGACTCTTGGTTGAAGGTGGCAGTGTCCTGTCACCTCCTTCCTCCCCTCCTAGGCCTATCCTTCAGTGTACGTCAGAGGGAGGACATGTCTCCTTACCAGCTCATAATATATTATATAGCTATAAATATATATTATGATTTTTTATATATTAGAGCTATTAGCTCTGCTGTACAGAATGCAACAAAACTTTTCCCACGTATTTTGTCTTGCAATGGTTTTAAAAGTCTTATTCAAGGCTGGGGGCAGGGCTGTGGATATAGCTCAGTGTGCAGTGCCTGCCTGGCAAGCCTGAAGTCCTGAGTTCATCCTCCCCCCCAAAGACTGGGGATGGTGGTGCACACCTGGGTAATTTCAGCACTGTGGAGGCTGAGGCAGGAGGATCATGGTGAGGTCCAGGGCAGCCTGGGCTACATAGTGAGTTCAGGACCGGCCTGAACTATACAGTGAGAACCTGTGTCATACAAACAAATCTTATGCTGTATATAAGCTGCTGTGGTGGTGCATGCCATTCCAGCAATCCAGGAGGCTGAGGCAAGAGGACTGTAAATTTAAGCCCAACCTGAACTCAGCCACTTAACAAGACCCTGTCTCAAAACTTAAACAAGGTGGGGTTGAGCGGAGGATTTAGCTTAGTGCGAAGGTCTCAATTCCAACCCCCAGTACCACAAAAGAAAAAAGAATGTCCTGAACTCCTGCCAATTGACTTAACAACTTTCTTACAATGTTACACAAATATGTCCTGTGTCCACCCTGCGTTCATCCACGTGGGTCTCTCCCCCTTCGAGTCCTTATCTTGCAGCTTCTCCCTTCCCACAGTCAGGTGCATAAAAGCCCAGGAGACGCGGCTCTGTAGAGTCACTATGTCCCTGCTGTGTCCCCTGCTGCTGGCACTGGCCCTGGCGGCCGCCCCCGGAGTCCGAGGAGCCTGCCCGGCGCCCACCGACCTCAAGAGCGAGGACGGGACCCGCACATGCGCCAAGCTCTATGCCAAAAGCGACCCCTACTACGAAAACTGCTGCGCTGGCGCCGAGCTGTCGGTGGAGTCGGGCGCTGACCTGCCCTTCCTGCCCTCTGACTGGGCCAACACCGTGTCTTCGCTCGTGGTTGCCCAGCGCTGCGAGCTCACTGTGTGGTCCCGCTCCGGCAAGGCCGGCAAGACGCGCAAGTTCTCGTCGGGCGCCTACCCGCGCCTGGAGGAGTACCGCAAGGGCGTCCTGGGGAACTGGTCCAACGCCATCTCCGGGCTGTACTGCAGGTGCCTGGCGCCCCGACCCCACCCCAGCCCCAACCTGGTTTCCAGCCCCCAGCCCTTCCACTCAAGCCCCTGATGCTCAGACTCCAGAACCAGTCCTGGAGACCCCCTCTCAGAGTGCAGCCCAGACCACATCGCCTGTGCCTCAGCCAAACCCCCGCCCCACTGCCCAGCCAGACTCGGGGTAACCACCCTCAGCTTCCATTCTGGGGCTCCCCAGCATTTCCCACCCGCTCATGCATCCACAGCCACCCTTCCCCAGGAGGGGGCCTGGCTTCTGATGCGGAGCTCTTCAGCTCCCTGTCTTTGGAGCCCCAGACCTAAAGCCGCCCCAACTCACCCCTAATCATCACATCTGAAGGCTCCCAGACCCCACTGTGGGACTGTCAGACCGTAAAACTGACCCAGACCCCAAGATCACAGGCCCGATTCTAGGTATCCAGTCTAGTCTGTCCTGCACATTCCCTACCCATCTCCAGCACCCCCAAAACCAGTCCTGGAGCACCCAGCCCCATCCCTTGGGGCCCCAGAGCTCAGCCTACATTCATGGTCCCTAACTGCCAGATCCTGGCACCCCAGATCCAGCTACAGTACCCTCCATACCAACCCCAGCTGCCCCTCAAACCCCAAGAGCCCCCAGCCTCAAACTCTCCTGGGCCTGGACTATGAGCACCTGAATTGAAAGCACTGCCCCCCACAACCCCCCACCTGCCACACCCTGGGTCTAAGAGCATCTGAGCCTCTCTGCCATCTCCTGGTGACAATTTCTGGTATGTTGCAGGTGCTTCTGATGCCTTGAGTGTCCCACCTCTGCAGTCCCCCCGAAGTGCTGAGCCCCTCACCTGGCCTGGCCTGGAGGCCACTGCGGGCCCACAAGCTGGGGAATGCAGAGCCTTCTGCTTGCCCCCACCCTTCCTGCCCTGCAATACAGCCCTTCTGAAGTCACCCCGTCGTTAGCTGATCGTGCTTAGAACCCAGATCTACCCAGGATGGTGTGACTAGGGGGAGGGCAGGTGGTCAGGCCTTTGTCAGCTCATTCGCAGGACAATGTTGGGGAGGGGGACACACCCACAAATCTGACCTGGAGCTCGGTGTGCACAGAAACCGGCAGAAGGACCGAGTGAGGCATGAGAGGGCATCGCTGGCTAGGTGCTAAGTGTTGAAATCTCGCCTGCACTTTGATAGCAGCTTTTCCTGAGCTGTGCTGGCCTCCTGGAAGCTCCAGCAGCTCCTCTTCAAGCCTTGGACAACAGGGGCACTTCTAGGACTAGGACACCTTCCTAAGCTAGGGTCAGGGTCTCGTCAGCAATTTTTTTTAAACTGGGGTTTAAACTCAGGGCGTTTATACCAAGCTACATCCCTGGTCTTCTAAAATTTTCATTTTGAGACAAGGTCTGACTAAATTGCCAGGCTAGGCTACCTCAGCCTCCCACGAAGCTGGGACTACAGGCGGGTGTCAGTACAATGGGCTTGTTAAATACCTTTAAGCCCCCTCCCTGACACACAGAGGACACTTAGGTTCCAGTCTTCATGTTTCTCTCCAGCTTGGGGTCTGTGTTCCCAGTACCCGCAGGGATGAGGACCCCTGAGGGCTACCTGGGCGCAGGGACTCTGGAAGAAGTAGAGAAGGGACTCAAGGGGTCTTGGGAAGAAAGTGAGGGACAGATCTGGGGGAACAACAGATTGCTTGGAAGCAGGAGGGGGCTGGGGGAATCCCTGAGCGTTCAGGGACGGGGGAGAAGAGCTCTGTGGAGCAGGCAAGAGGCTGTCCGCTAGTGGCATGGGAAGGGCACAGAGGTCAAGGTCGGGGCAAATGGTCCAAGGGTGTCAGTGGGGTATGCACCGAGAGACATTAAAGGGAGCAGAGACCATAGAAGCACTCAGTATGCACTTTGTTCCACTCAGGGAGGATTTATTGAGCAACTCCTATCTGAAAAGCACTGAATTTGCAAGGAGTGGCCCGCCCCTGTGTCAGGAAACTGGGAGGACATGTGAAGAGGTCAAAGGAGAAGCCAAGAGCCAGGCAAAATGAAAGGACCAGTGTTGGGACAGAGGTCAGGAAGGGGCCAGGGTGGTGCTGAGGGGATGCAGTGGAGCTAAAGGGTTGGGGAGAGAGACTCCAAGAGGCCAGAGAAGGGACAAAGGGACAGGCCGGAGCCAAGAACTAGGGACTTAAAGGCAGAGCAGGTGCTGGGGGTCAGGGAGGCACAGGGTTGGCCTGTCACTCCCTGAGCTGCACTGACACAGATGAGTCGGTCACCCTCGTCCGCCGCAGCCCCCCAGGCTCCACGCGGTTCTTGGTCTTGTGCAGGAAGTGGATGAAGCGAACCCCGGGGCCATAGTGGCGGAACACGTGGGACACCTATGTTAGGAAGCACGGGGTTAGGCAAGAGGACTTGTTAGGGACCCAGGCCTCCCCCACCCTGTCAGCTCCTGGGGAAGCAAGCGCTGTCTCACCTGGAGCCAGTGGCCAGGTGGGCCCTTCCTGGGGCTCCTGGGGGCCACATGGTGCTGCGCGATGACCGTGCGGCGGTCTGCTGCCAGCAGCCAGACGTGCAGCTCATAGACGCACTGGTCCAGGCGGCTGTCCTCGTACCTGGAAGTGTGGCCCAGACCTCAGCTGCCATGCAGCCCACATCCCTGCCCCAGTCCCTGGCCTGTCCTTTGGTCAGCACACACTGGCCAGTGCCCAGGGGGTGTGACATGGGCCAGGCGGTGCTGGCAACACAGCAGTGGCCCCCACAGCCCCACGGCCTGTCCTCATGGGAGGCACAGTCCAGTGGAAAGCAGACATGTCACCCAGCAGGGACTGCCAGGTATGGCCAGGGCGGCAGAGCAGAGGTGGCAGCGGGGAGGGCTTGCAGGGCACTGTAGCAAACACGTCAGTGCTGGGGCAGGCAGGGGAGCCTCTTGATAAGGAGGAATTCATTTGGAGAGCAGGACAAGCATCCAGGGAGGAAGGAACAGCAGATCTGGTGCATGAAAGGCAGAAAGCAAGGGCCAGAGAGGAGGGGCAGGCTGGGCCTGCAGTGCCAAGGTCAGGGTGAGAATGCAGTTTCTGGGGGTGCAGGCCAAGGGGGCTCTAGGGGCCCAGATCAGACTATAGGGCACACACCAGTCCATCACAGTGACGTCCGGCTGCTCGTCATCCAGCAGCTCCTCCCACAGGCCTTCAGCCAGGAGGTTCACACACTGCTGCTTCACGGTCCAGCTGCAAAGGAGGGTGGAGACATGGGGGGGAGGCACTGGCAGCAATCCTGGGGCCGCCCAGGGGACAGGCGATCTGACTGTGGCGCTCTCATAGCAATGGCTACCATACCGCCCATGGGTGCCCCCTGTTCCCTCAGCGCCAATCAGAATCCTTCATAGCAGGTAGGAAACAGGCTTAACATGCGGTCTTGCAGAGCCAGGCATGGTGGTACACACCTATGATCCCAGCACCCTGGGAGGCTGAGGCAGGGGATCCTAAATTCAAGCCCAGCCTGGGCAACTTAGTGACATGTGACTTAGTGAGACAAAAGGGGTAGGATTGTAGCTCAGCGTAAAGCTCCTGGCTTCAATCCCCAGCACGGGATTGGGGGAGACATGGGACTTGTCCAAGGTCAGGCAGCAAAACGTGGCAAAGCCACGATCCAAATCCTGGCGTGTGTGACTCTGAGCCACTGTCACACCCTGCCATCCACTGTGGATGGGTGGAAGATCAGTGGCCTCGGGTGACTTCCCCTCCCAGGGAAAGAGGTTGAAAATAACAATAACAATCAGTTGTTATATATTGAGCACCTGACCTTGCTGGCTCCTGTGCTTAAGTTTTGCAAGCATCTCTTATGGCTACTTCTGGTACACGGAGCAAGAAACACAGGTCCAGGATGGCCGCGGCTGTTTCCGCAGCTCCACAGCCAGCAGCCAGAGCAGGGACTCCATCGAGGTCCCACTCACCTGAGGTTCTGCTGGAGCGGTTCTGTCCTGATGTGCCATCCTTGGAAATTGCCTGGCGGGTGGAGGAAGAAGAGGTAGAGTGTTTCTTTAGGGACAGCCCTCCCTGAGCCGGCGGCCACTGCCCCGGGAACTTACCCAGAGCCTCCAGGGGTTGTCGAGTGGGACCGGTAGGGGGTGCCGGCTGGTAAATGTTAATGCCTGAAACGAAGAGGGCAGAGAACCTCAGGCCAGCACTGGGGTCAGGTAGGAGGGCAGCAGCCTGGGCCAACCCAGAACAGCCCGACCAGGATGCGTGGGTCAGGGCCCGGAGGGGAGAGGGTGCAGGTGTCCTGGGGAAGAGGGACCACGCCCAGAGGGCTTCGGGGAGTCAGAGGGGCGCAGAGGGGGACCCGGAGAAAGAGACAGAAATATAAACAGGGAGAGGAAGAGAACTACAGAGCGGCCGGGGAGCCACCGAGACGCCGCGATGAGGCGTGAAAGGGGCCTGCGGGACACAGGTGCGGGGAGAGTGCGACCCCAGACGCACGGGGAGCAGAGGCCCGAAGGGCAGAGAGACGCAGAGGCCGAGGTGGAGGAGCGAGCGGGCGCGGGCGCACCCTCGGGGTTGGGCGAGCGCAGCAGGTTGCGGTAGAGCGGCCGGCGCAGGAGCAGCAGCTTCCAGGTGACGCTCGCGGGCAGCAGCAGGCTCTCGCCCAGCGACCCCCACTCATCCAGCAGCAGCTGCCGGGCGTTGGCCTCCGACGGCTCGGGCTGCGGGAGCTCGGAGGTCTCTGGGGTCGCGGGCGGCGGCGGAGATGGCTGCGGCGGCGGCGAGCGCGGGGAAGGCGGCAGCTCCTGGGTGCTCTCGGGCCCCTCGGCCCCTATGCCGGCCCCGACCGTGGCTGGGTCCCTTGTCTCCTCCATGCCGGGGAGAGCGACTGTGCCTGCCCCGACGTGCAGTTCTGCATTACCTGGGCGGGAGGGCGGGGCGGCCGCTCCGAGGAGAGGGGCGTGGTGGGGAGGACCTGGACCCGCGCCTCGCTCCGGACGCAGCGGGTCTGAGCTCCTCCCCCGGACCGGAACCCCGCCCAGAGCCCCTCCGCCGCCCCCGGGCCCGGGGACCGAGGCCCCCAGCCTCCTCCTGCAGACCCCGGGGTCCAGGCCCAGCCTGCTCCCTCAGACCCGGGGCCCAGGACCTCCCGCTGTCTCCTCATGTTCCCCGCCTTCCTGCCCCAGTTTCCCGGGGCCAGCTGAGGACCTGCACACTGGCCCTGGGCAAGGGATGTGACAAACAAGGCAATACCAGGGCTCGGCTGGCTGGCTAATGAGGCCTGTCTGCCTCGTTAAGATCAGGCGGCCAGTCTCAAAGGCTAATTACCGAGAACCCTGCTTCCTCCCTGCTCACCCTGGGGCGAGCAGGGGTGCCCAGGGGTGCAGCCTCTGCCACTTCTCCTCTGCCCTCCCTGGGACACATCCCTGTCCTGGAAGGGAGGTGTGGACATCAGCAAGAGACACAGCTAGCAGAGACGGGAGGTGGGAGCTAGCAGTGTGGTCCTGGGGCTGAAGGAGGCAGAGAGAGGAGCAGCAAGCGTCGGCCCCATACCACCACCCTGTCCGGGTCACAGGGAGTGTGGATGGGGCATGGCGGGAAGGAGGCGTGTGGAGGAACCTGTAGGACCAGATGCCCGCAGGCCACTTCCCCTTCCAGGTGGGGGGACAGGGTCACCACAGCCCGCTCCCCTGCTGTCTGCAGGGCGCTGGTCCAAGGGCTCTGGCCTGTTCATGTCCTAACAGATGAGCCAGGATGACTATGACTGCATTTCGTAGGGGGAGGAGAGGTGACAGCGAGTCTCTGTGCCTCCTGATGCCCCTAGCCCCGTGTCACTCCCACGGCAACCCGGTGAGGGATACAGTTATGACCCCCACTTTACAGATGAGGAAACAGGCCACCTCCCAGGCCTGGTCCCCTGCACTTCCCACTGGTACTTTCCGCCCTGCATTCGGGAGCCTGACTGTCAGGACACTGGAAACAGAAGTCACATTGCAGTGTTGCCACTGCCATAACTGAGGGACACTGGATGCCAGGCGCTGTCCCCAGGCCTGTAGGTTGGGCCGTTCATTCAGCCTCAGGTGCACCCTAGGACATCGAGGCTATGTCCATTCCTCAGATGAGGAAACGAAAGCACAGAGGGGTCTCGCAGCACACTTGAGGTTGCACAGCTGGTAACGCAAGCTGGGTACACTTGCCCAAGCAGACACGGAGTCAGATCAACCCAGCAGATGGCTCTGCTTATTGGATTCCTTGAACTCATCAGCTTTTAACTCCCCTCGAAGAGGGAACTGGAAATAGGGCCTCTGTTTATGGATCAGGGGACTGAGGTGAAGAAGGTAAGATGGTCTGCCGTGGAGAAGTTGGGGAGTCACCAGGACCCAGGAGAGTGGGGACCCCTGGGAATGGACACCCAACTCACCCATGAGCCAGGCGGAGTCTCCTGACCTGGACATCCCCAGAAGTTCCCAGGGAACCTGGCAGAGCACACCGCATACCCATGACCTGGCCACCACAGCCCACACCCTGTCCCGCTGCCCACCCGGCTGCCCAGGCTGCCTGTCCCCCTCATCGTCATCAGTACGGGGGAGGAGGGGTGTCTGGCAAGTATGATCAGAATCCAGAGCTGGGTGTGGCTTGAGACGGAAGTGTAAGAGGAGGCAGAAGTGCACCAGAGTCTTGGGGGGATGGGGACCTCTCTCCTGCCTGCCCTGGTCTGGCTGTGGTTTGCACATCATCTTCCGGCTGCCGCACCTTGCTGTACTGAAAGCCAAACCTGACCACTGAAACCATCCATGGCTCCCTAGTGCCCTCCAGAGAAAATTTCAGCCCTTTGGTTCGCATTCAAGGCCCTGGATTTCTGGCCCCTGCCTTGTGACCTGTTCCCTCCTGTCTTAGGGCTTTCTTCATGACAGTCTCTCTAGCTGGGATGTCCTTGTGCCTCACCTGTACCCCCATACTTGTGGTTCCCAAGCATTAGTCAGTGTCACTCAGACAGCTTATTAAAACTGCAGATTCCTAGTCCCACCCCAGGAGTCTGGCCACAGGCTGTGCCCTTGAAGGGACAGCGGGACTCTAGTTCTTTCTCTTTTGCTCTTTTACTTCCCAGCCTTGAATTGAGCAGCTTTGTTCTGACACACACTCTTCCCACCGTGTGCTGTCACCTTGACACAGACCCCTTGCTTTGGACGGGCCAGTTGACCATGGCCTGAACCCAGGAGCCACAATAAACCTTCCTTCTTTTTAAGCTTATTATCTGAGGCATTTTGTTACAGTCCTGGGAAGCTCACTAACACACAGCAGTACATCCAAACAGTGAAGCGGTGCTCAGCAAACTAGCCAGGTAGAGCCTCCCCAACCTGGAAGTGCCAGGTATACAGGTATAATCATAGCATTTGGGAGGCTAAGGCAGGAGGATGGAGAGTTTGAGGTTAGCCTGGACTACAAAGTGAGACCTTATCTCAAATAAAGGGAAGGAGGAGGAGAAGAAGTAGAAGAGGGGGGAGAACGGAGTGGAAGAAGAGGAGGGGAGTGGGAGAAAGAAAGGGAAGGAAAGAGGGAAGGAAGGGTAAGAAGCATAGGGGAAGGGAGGGAACAAACTCTCCAAATATAAAACATAGATGAACCTAAAAATCACTACTTAGAGTGACAAAAGCCAGACCAAAAAAAAGGGGATATAGCTGGCAAGCACGAGGTCATGAATTTGATTCCTGGTACCAAAAAAAAGGATAACCTGACATGTGATTCCATTTATATAAAATTCTGAGGTCAGGCTAATCTCAAATCAAAGAAATAGGGCAGTGATTGCTGAGGGCTGGGGGGTTAATAGCACAGAAACAGGAGAGTGAGCTTTCAGGGATGGTGACAAAATTCTGTCTTCACTGTCAAGGTCACCCTGTGAGTGTAGATATTTATCAAAACTCATCTCCCTGTATATATCTTTTCGGCATTTTGAGACAGAGTCTTGCAGCAATGTACCTAGTTCAGGATGGCCTTGAACTCATTGCAATTCTCCTGTATCAGCCTCCCAAGTACTGGGATTACTGGTGTGTGCCATCGGGCCCTGACTCTCACTGTGTGTTTTAAATGGGTAATTTGTTATGTGCAAATTATACCTCAATAAGAAGCAAACCAGAAAGAATGGGGCAGTTTTCTCTACATTCTGATAAGGGAATGTGTGTGAGTCAAGTAAGTAAACACAGCAAACTGTGGGACTGTGGCACTCACATGTTGCAGTTTGTGACAAGACAGTATATTTAATAAGGCTTTGTCAGGCTTCTTGGGGAGGTGGCCTGTGTTCTTCAGCCTTCTGTCACTGTAACAAACACCCAAGACAATCAACAGGTGAGAACCAGGTTGCTGTGCTGTGCAGCCTTGGAGCTTTCGGTCCATGGCTGGCTCTTCTTGCTGCTCTGGGCCTGTGGTGGCACACTGCGGTGGTCACCTCCTTGTGCTGGTCACCTCAGGGAGAGAAGAAGGGGCAGGTCCTACTGTCCCCTGACTCCAGGAACATGTCCCCAACAACCTATGGCCTCTCAGTAGGCTCCACCCCTTCAAAATAGCACTGACAGAGGGAAAATGGCTTTTTTTTTTGCTGGGCGTGGTGGTACACACCTGTAATCCCAACACTCAGGAGGCTGAGGCAGGAGGATCACAGTGAGTTCAAGGCCAGCCTGGGCTACATGGTAGGTCCAAAGCCAGCCTGGACTACATAGTGAGACTTTATCTCAAAAAAAGAAAGAAAGAGAAAAAGAGAGGGGGGGGGGGGGAGAGAGAGAGAGAGAGAGAGAGAGAGAGAGAGGAAGAGAAAGGAAAGAAAGAAAAAAAGAAAGAAAAAGAAAGAAAGGAAGGAAGGAAGGAAGGAAGGAAGGAAGGAAGGAAGAAAGAAAAAGAAAGAAAGAAAGAAAGAAAAAGAAGAAAAATACTTTTTATTCTGTGCTCTGTATGTTTGGGGATTTGTACCACTTACTGCATTACTGATTTTGGAAAAAAAGTGGATTATGTTTTGTTTTGTTTTGTCTTTTTGAGACAGGGTCTCGCTATGCAGTTCAGGCTGGTCTTGAGCTCACTTTATAGCCCAGGCTGGTTTTGAGTGTTAGGATTATAGGTATATGCCACCACGTCTGGCTTGTTTTGTTTTTTTGAGACAGGGTTTTGGTATGTAGTCCAGACTGGCCTCAAACTCACGGTGATCCGCCAGCCTCAGCCTCCCAAATACTGGGATTACAGGCATGTGCCACCATGTCCAGCAAACAATTATTTTTATAAAGGAGACAAAGATTCAGAGCTTCCTGTATGCTTGCATTCTTTCTTCTCTGCATCTTTTATTTGGCATTTTGAGTCAGGGTCTTGCCTGTGTAACCCAGGCAAGGTAACCCTTAAACTTGTGATCTCCTGCAACAGCCTCCTCGGTATCTGAGATTACAAATGTGTGGCCCACATCCAGCTTTCCCCATATCTTTTTTTGTCTTTTTGAGACAGGGTCTCACTATGCAGTTCAGGCTGGCCTTGAGCTTACTTCCTAGCCCAGGCTGGTCTCAAACTCACAATGATCCTCCTGCCTCAGCCTCCTAAGTGCTGGGATTACAGGCATGCACCACCACGTCCTGCAGCCCATATCTTTCAACACATTTTCATGGATGGTCCTCAGTGGCTATGGACATTGGATGTAGCAGACTCAATTCCTGTCCCCATGGGCTTGCACCCTGGTGGGGAGGGTGTATTATAGTCATCAGATATCTCAGCACTGGTGCTGTGAAGATGAGGAACAGGCGGTGAGGACAGAGGAGCAGGAGAGGCCTTCCCCAGTCGGGGCATCCAGGGAGGGCATCTTGGAGGAGGTGGCACTGCAGCAGAGACTGGAAGGGGCTGGGGGGCACATGGGTCCAGGCAAGGAAATGGCAAGTGCAAAGGCCCTGCAGTGAGACTGAGCTCAGTGTGTTTGGTGCCAGCAGGGAGGTCAGTGTGGAGCAGAGGAGATGGGGGCTCAGACCACAGGCATCTGGAGGGAAATCAAGTATTGCACAGAAGATGTGAATCAGGGATGTTCATAGGGACAAGGCTGGGGGTGACAGTGTTCAAGGCTGGAGGTCAGGGCTGAGACCCAAATCTAAGAAGCACCAGGCTGTTGTTTTTGTGAGTGACTAGATGGGATAATACTGAGAACAATGATGCAGTTGTACAACACTTATCGCACCAGGCCCTGTGCTCAGGGTTCACTCAGACACACCCTTGAAGAGAGGAATTATGTTAAACTTGCTTTACAGATGTGTAAATTGAGGCACTGAGAGGTGAGGCACCTCACCCAAGGTCGCCCAGCCCAGAAGTGGCAGTGCTACGATTTGAGGCCCCAGTCTGCCGACAGGTGCCCCCAGGGAGGGTGGCTTGGGTGAGGGGCGAGCTCTCTCCTTCAGTCCTTCCCAGTGCCAGCAGGGCCACGCCCCCAAGGGAGGGGAGGGGAGGGGAGGGGAGGACCCTCCCTTGCCTCTCCCTACTTCCAGTGGCTGCTCCTCCGTCATCAGCTCCTGGCTGTGTCCTTTGTCTCTGCCTCTGGTCACACTGCCTCCTCTCAAATTTCCCTCTGCCTTCTTCCTGGTACTGGGGATTGAACCCAGGTCCTTCTCACGAGCTACATCCTCAGCACACCTCCTCCCTTCCATTTTCAAACATTTTTTGAGACAGGGTCCGGCTAAAAGTCACTAAATTGCTCTGGCTGGGATTGAATTTGTTATCCTCCTGCCTCAGCCTCCCAGAGTGCTGGGATTATAGGTGCACCCCACCGCACCTGGCGGTCATTACATTTCTAATAATTACCTGGATTCAACAACCCCCACTCATATCATGTGTGTCCTGGGCGAAAGATGTCCCTTGTCCTTCCCTCAGGAGAGGGCCTGTGTGGCCCTCATGCCTGCTCGAGACGGTCCCAAGCCCTGTGCTCCGCCCTGTGCTCACAGTGTGCCACAGTGCCATAGCACGGGGTGGGAAAGCCTCCCTTTTGGTGATTCCAGGGTCTCCTTCAAGTCCACTCAAATGCCACCTGCTGTTGATGTTCACACCTTTCTGGCCTTTTCCTACCTGAGGATGCATCTTGTTGATTGTTCTCTATTGGTCTGTCCCAGCCCAGGTCATTTCCCAACCTGCTCTGTGGTCACCACACCCTGTTCCTGCTTTCCTGAGCTTCCTGTGCTGGGCAAACGTGCGTGAGTGTGGGGATGCATTTGCCTGGTCACCGTGTGGCTCATCCTGCCAGAGCGGCAGCCTCATCAGGGCAGGGCTGTGGGCAAGGTTATTTCCTGTTTGTCTCCAGCTCAGGACTGACAAGGACAAGTGGTCCTGCTTGCTGGGCAGGGACGGCCGCAACACGAGAGGAAGCCGCTGTGCCGCTGAGGAATCTCGCCCGGCTCCCACTGCAACCCCAGTGTTACTCCAGGGCCCAGCGTGTGCCAGGGCCGGGTCCTGGTAGAGGCACTGGGCTGCGGGAAGCACATCCGGGGGCTGCACTGGGGAATAGGGTGCGAGGCGCAACAGGTAAGGAGATCCGCTGGGTTCTGGCTCTTTGATGGGGAGCTGGGTAACCAGCCAACTTTGCCCTGCAGGGGGCGACAGAGAGGCAGGAATGAGGGGTAGGAGAAAACGAGGCAGGAGGGATTCAGTCAGGCCCGGGGTTCATGCAGGTAGCGTGCAGAGAGAAACAGGAAGCCAGAGATCAGAAAGGTAGGGACCGAGAGGCCGAGGCACAGACACAGAGACTGGAGTAGGGTTGGCCAGAGCCAGAGAAGGATCTGGAGGCTCCGATATAACCAGAAGACATCACTTTTGGGGATCCAGCCTTAAGAAGGGTGCAGGGGACATGCAGATACATTCGGTACATTCGCCCATATGCCAAGCATGCCATGTGGAGCACTCTGCTGTGGCACTGTGCAGAGCAGTCGACAGGGCTGGGGATGTGGTTTGGGGGCACAGTGCTTATTTAGCATGTGGGCGTTCCCGGGTTCTGTCCCGAGTGCTTACTTAGCATGTGCCCAGCACAGCAGAAACCGAGGCCAACAACTCTGAGCTCCCTGGGTGTCATCAACGAGACTGTTTCAGTCGTGGCTCATCTGTTCAGTGGAATAATACATAGTCATCAACAGGAGCAAGTTGTTTTTTATGTAATAATACACAGCCGTTCACAGAAGCAGCCTGTATTTTTGGTACCAACAGGGCATGAACATCAAGATACACTGTTGGGGCTGGGGATATAGCTCAGCGGCACAGCACCCGCTTGGCAAGTGCAAGGTTGTGAGTTACATTTCTAGCACCAAAAAAAAAAAGACGCTGTTAGTGAGCTGCAGCAGGCTGGGTACAGCATGCTAATTTGTGCACGGCAGAACGTAGGTCTGCTCGTGGGTGTTGGGGTACTTGCTGTTATGTGCCCACTTTTCAGGAGACAGCAGAAACTTAACAGCAGCCCTCTGCAGAGAGGACCAGGGAGGCCGGGGTGGGGAAAGGGGGTCGGAGGTTGTTTTGCACTCTTGCCCTTCGCAGTCCTCTACAGCTTATGTCACAGGCCTGGGTTCCCGGCTCCAACAGCGAACCGGGCTGAAGCAGAGGAAACAGTGACAGTGGCAGAGCAAGGCCGAGACAAAGGGGCAGAGAGACGAGGGAGGGAAGGGGAAAGAAAGGGAGGGAGGAGGTTAACTTGTATTTTTCAGTTCTGGGGATTGGACCCAGGGCCTTCGCACTGAGCTCCACCCTTGGCGCCTTTTGGTTTTTATTCTGAGACAGGGTCTCGGTAAGTCAGAGTTGCCTAGGCAGGCATCCAACTTGTGTGAGCCTCCTGCCTCAGCCTCCCAGAGTGCAGAGATGACAGAGGCGTGCCCCCGACCCCCTGAATTTAACGTTGTTTAGTGCAGCACTCCCTAAACTCCTGAAGATGACTTTGGTCTTCTGGGAGAAGGCTCTGAGGGGTCTCCACCTCCCAAACCTGTGTTGTGCCCCAGTCCCAAGGCTCCTCAACCCCAAGTCTTGTCAGGCCTGCCCCCAAAGGTCACCCCAGCCCCTTTCCTGATCCTGCTGCGTGACTGGCCTCCTGGGAAGAGCCAGAATGGCATTTTCCTGTCCAGATTCGACCTCCAATTGGCACAGTGAAGGGAGCCTTCGCCAGTGGTTCAGCATGTGGTGATTTCGTGCAGGATGCCTGGACCGAATGCCTGGGTTCAAATCCTGCCTCCACTGCCTTTTTGCTGTCTTGGGTTCTCAGTCTTTCATCCGTGAAATAGGACAATGGAGGAGTGTCCTTGAAGGGCTGCTCAGATGAAGTTTCCTAGGGCTGCTGGGACAGCAGCAGTTTATTTTGGGGTTTGGTGCTGGGGATGGAACCCTGGGCTTCATACATGCTAGGCAAGCACTCTACCACTCAGCTACATCCTTGGCTCTTTATGTACTGAGACAGGTCTCCCTAAGTTGCTGATTTTCCCAAGCTGCTGACCTTGAAATTGAGATCATTTTGCTCAGCTTCCCCAGTAGCTGGGATTCAGGAAGATAACACCCTGCCTCAGCCTCCCCAGTAGGTGGGACTACAGATATGCACCACCATGCCCAGCTTCACCATCAGGGTTTTGACCCAGTTACAGCAATGCTGTCCAGGAGAGCTGAGACCATGGAAATGTGCTGCATCTGTACTGTCGGCTGGTAGCCGCTGCCTACGTGTGCCAACTGAGCATGCAAATATGCTCTTCCCCTGGTGCACCGGAGCTGCTGCATGCTTAATTTTATTTCACTTTAAAATTCGATAGCCTCCCTCAGCCTCCTTCCAACCCAACCTGGGCAACCTGGTGACTTAGTGAGACGCTGTCTCAAAATAAAAAGGGCTGGAGACGTGGCTCAGCACAAAGGCTGTGATGTGGCTCACAGCTCCACAACAAAAACTAGCGGAGAATATATTGTGAAGAGAGAAATAAATATGGAACCTTTTTTACTGTTGGGCAGTTTCTTCCTGGGACAACGCTGTACTTATTTCCTGCCAAGTTTTCCTGTCCTTGTTCTCTGGCTTTCATTTGCATCTTCCTGGCAGACTCACTGACCAAATGGTAAAAAAGTGAAACTTGTACAGGTGATTTACAGAAAAGAAAAATTACAATTAAAGAGCCACTATGGCTGGTGGCTCCTGTCCTGGGCAGCACAGGCCTAGGCTGCCTTTTTGTTTTATAGTATTAGGTCGAGACTCGCTTCTGGCCATAAAATGAGCCAGTTTCTGCAGCGCTATCACTACCAACCCCTTCTCTGTGCTGACTGGTGGGGCGATGTCTTTTGCACACAAAGCTCCTGCACACATCTGCTCAGACTCTGGGCTCTCTGTGGTATCATTACACCAAACGAAGCCAGCCAAGTGCACAGGGGCAGAGAACCACGATTTCATTAGCAGTGGCATTAGTGTGAGACCCACAGCTGCTCAAAATGAAGACTACTGCCAGGCATTGTGGCACATGCCTATAATCCCAGTACTTGGGAGGCTGAGGCAGGTGGATCACTTTGAGTTTAAGGCCAGCCTGGGCTGTACAGTGAGTTCAAGGCCAGCCTGAACTGCACAGTGAAACCCTGTCTCAAAAAGATAAAAAGATCAAAACCAAAACAAGAAACCAAGACTACATTTCCCAACCTGCTTTGCCTCTGGGCTGCTGTGTGCTGGCAGAGGAATGGTGGTCATTTCTCACCATGTAGGAGGCCAGAGTTCAGGATACAGGAACAAGGTGGAAGGACACTGCAGTCCTGAGAATTCAAAGGGCTGAGTCCAGGAGGCTTGGGTGTTTTACACAGAGCCCTTGTGGACTCCACAGGTTCCCACTCTGGAGCGGGCATCAGAACTCCCTGGAGGTGCTAGGTGTGGTGGTGCATGCTGTATCTCCATCTCAGCACTCAGAAGGCCAGAAAGATCATGAGCTCAAGGCCAGTTTGAAGTATCAGCCCCATCTCAAAAAAAAAAAATAAGAAAGAAATCCCAGCACTGAGGTTGAGGCAGGAGGATTGCTGTGAATTCAAGGCCAGCCTGGGCCACCTAGTCAGTTCAAGACCAGCCTGAACTAGATAGTGAGATCCTGTCCAAACAAACAAAGACCTCCCCCCCACCCCACCCCCCGCCCCCGAGTTTGTCAAAATACAGGTTACTGGGCCGCACCGGTGTCTGATTCAGCCTGGGGTGTGGCCCAGGAGCTTGTATTTCCAGCAAGTCCTCTGAGCTGTGCCTGGTCTGGGAAGCACACTTTGGGAGCCACTGGTCAGACCTGTTTCAATCAATCATTTGGTTCTCTGCACACATCCTTGTGGTTACAAGTTAGCACAGCTGACTCCCCTGCCTGGACTCCGCACTCTCCTGTCCAGCTAAGTTACACTGCACAGAGCAAGTCCCTGAGTCGAGTTGTCACAGCAGATGAGGTGCCAGAGTGCTCACGCCCCAAGTCCCATTCTGCTCAGCAGGGATGGACCGGAAGCCACTTTGTGGAGCCGCCCCCCCAGGGGCTCAGGAAGGCTCTGCCCAGACACTGGAAGCTCGGTGGCAGAGGCAAGGTAGCTTTCCACTGACCCCTTTTCCCCCAGCCACGTGGGTGACCACAGCCTTCGGCCTCCACCGACTGCCGGGGAACTGGCCCTGTCTGGCTCCTCCAGCCTTGCTGCCAGTGCAGAGCAGTTTCACCTCCCCTCCCGGCCTTTCAAACAGCTAGAGTGGAGTGTCTCTGTTTTGGTGACCCTTCTGCACCGGTGACAGCAGCTGGAGGCAGTAGTGAGGGGGACAGCCCGAGATTCCGACCACACCACTCAGAACCACTCCTTTCCACTGTAGTGACAGTGACTGGAGGCGCCCAAGCCAGCAGTCACCACGGAGTCAGTCATGTGACAGGCAGGTGACTTTGTCCCCCAGCCGCCTGCTAACCTGGAACACAGGCACCGCCTAGGGCAGTGCTCATGCCCAGCAGGATCGGAGGGTGCTGACTTGAGCCGCAGGGCCCTGGGCTGTTAGCTTAGCGGCCCAATGGCCACGGCAACGTTACTCTTGCCCTATTTTCTGGGATAATTCATACAGTGTGGGAATGACCTGTTCCTTCATGTTTGGTAGGTATCTTTATAAACACATTCAAGCCAGAGGCTTTTGGTATTTGAGGGTTACATGTGGGCAGGTTTTCTCTTCTTTTGCCTATATTGCTGTGTCTGTATCTGTGCCCACAGCTGAGGACAGAACCCATGTCCTTACACACGCTAGGAAAGTGCTCTGCTAGTTCTATCCCGTCCTTCTTTACATGTTGTAATAAGGTCTTGCTGAACTGCCCAGGCTGGGCTCCACCTTGAGGTCTTCCTGCCTCAGCACCCTGAGTATCTAGGACTTACAGGCATGTACTAACACATCCAGCACTTTTGAGGTATTTCTTTGCAGAAATGAATCCATTTCACCTGTGTGTGAGATGTAGTTCCCGCAATGCTCGTTCTGAATCTGTGTCCCACTCGGCAGAGCGCTGCCAGACAACCTTGGCTCTCGGGGACACCGGCATCCGTGGAGGTGGGCTCTGTGGCAGTGAGAAGCAAGGGCTGGATGAACCTGCATCTGGGCCTGGACCCCTCACTGCTCAGCAACAGCCAGACTGTGGTCCCAGCACCCAGGTGCCCAGTGGGCCCTGAAGGAAGAGGCCTGCGTTGCATCCTCCCACCAGTCTGCCACATCCTGTGTGCCAGGGAGGATGCGAAGCGAGTACAGGCACCTCCATGCCAACCTACTCCCACCTTGGCCTAGAGGACACCCCCAGCTGACAGTGGCCTGAGGCATTCAGCTCCAGCCCTTCAGCTTCCGTGCCCCAAAGAGCCATCTATCTGCCCACTGACCAACCTGCCCAGTGGCCAATTTACCAAAGCCCACTGAGCATGGGTCAGCTCCTGCTGCTGAATGTGTTCAAGACAAGCTACAAGTCCCGGAAATCATAACCTGGAACTGTGGCTGTGGACGCTGGGTGCTCCCAGGGCTGGGGCCAGCCTGGTCCCATCTGGGGAGGAGAACAGGGTCCTTTGTGGCAGACACCTTGGTCAGCCAAACCCCAGCCTTCGAAACCCCACTCCCAGCCCCATAATGGCCAGGCAGATGCACACAAACAAAAACAAGAAATGTTTTAATTGTAAAACTAACCGGGCAGGGAGTAGAGTAGGGCATGGCTGTGCTGCCAGGGCAGGAACCTGATTTTTCAGGCAGTGGCTCTGCCCTGGGCCACCCTGTAGGGCAGGGGTTCCCTATCCCCAGGTTGGGGCCGGGCTAGTGTTATAAAATGACAATATAAATAGACTTCTAGAAAATGGCTGTTCGGGTGCAGTAGTCATTTGCCACAGAGGCTGGGGTGGGGATGGCCCCAACCTGGCTCCCTCCAGCCACAGAAACGGTGTGCAGGGCTCCAGGAAAAGGCCACACTCAGACATTCATGAGCAACCCCACGCTGGCTCGGGGGCATGGCTGGATGCCTGGCAAGCTCCCAGGGACACCCACCTGCGGGCTGAGGACAGCAGCGGGGCTTTCAGGGTGCACGCACACACCGGGGGCACACGCACGTGCTCCCACATGCACCCCCTTCAGACTGTTCTCTCCAGCCCTGTCGACCTGACTGCAGATTTCCAGTGATGGGTGAGGTACCCTCCTTTCTGGGGACAGAACATGGGAGGGCTTGTCCCAGGGTGGGGTCCCGGGGGCCTCGCTACTCCCACGAGTCTGTTTTTACAGTCACAAAATCAAAACTGGAGTTCAGTAGTAGGGATCCTACAAGGCCCTGCAAGGAGGGCGGCGCTGTGCAGAGTGTCTCGTGGGCTGGGAGGAGCAGGCCAGCCCACTAATGGCATCAGGCAGGCGGGCAGGTGACCAGGGCTCTTTGGTGCAAGGCCAGTGCACTGGGCTCATCTGGTGCGGTTCTGGCGCATGAGGGGCACGATGCTGGAGGGCGGCCCTGCCTTGGTCAGGAACGGGTGCTTTAGCAGCTCAGCCGCCGTGGCACGCTGGGCAGGGTCTCGAACCAGCAAGCGGTCCAGAAAGCCCTTCAGGGACGGCGACACCTGTGGGGGTGGGGGTCGGGGGTGAGGCCCACAGCACTGCACTTATTTTCCTCCTGTCTAGCCTTGGGAGGGGCTGAGAGGTCACTGGTACCTATAGCCTGCACCCCTTTCCTACGGCATGAGGTACCCCCAGGTAGGCCTGGGGCTGCCCTCTGCCTCTGAACAGGAAGCTTTTTCTCGGATAGGCCGGGAAGGACTTGGCTCTGCTGCATGCCTTCCATCAGGCCAGCTGAGCCCCATCCTCTGGATGACGAGGGCCCAGGGAACCTGGGGGGCTCTGCTATCTCTAGGGTCTCCCCAGATAGGCTGTGTGCAGCAGACACAGGGCCTCGGGCAGGGAAGCCTGGCGCATGTGACACCATCCTAGGAGCCATCAAAGATGCAGCCCCAAGTGCTGGCCCCTGCTGGTGAGGACCTACCTTGTGCAGGTTCTTCAGTCGGGGTGGGAGGTTGTCCCGAATCATCTTCATGGCTTTGAGGGGTGGCTCATTGAAGTACGGAGGCTCCCCGTCCACCATCTCAATCACCATCACCCCCAGGGACCAGATGTCCACCTGGGGCAGAGGAAAGGAGGGCGGGGCTGAGGGCGAACCAGTCCTTAGCAGTCCCAAGGCAGGGAGCACCCCACTTGGCCTTTGCTGCTTCATTCCTAGAGTCCCCGGGCCCTCTTGGATGTCTAGGGAGCTCCAGTGGGCCAGGCCCATGTGCCCCACCCCCACCCAGCCCAGGGAGCCCTCGGAGGGGTGCTGTCCCTCAGCACCCAGCTCCCAGCCTCCTCCAGGGAGCCCCTCCGGCCTCAGCTCCTGTAGGCCCACGGTGAGTCCCTGATCTGGCTGCCCCATCAGCAGGCGGAACTCAGGTTCACAAATGGCAACATGCCCCAAGCTGAGCCACTCAGAGCCAGCCCTGAGACTGTCCAAAATGCTGGGCACCAGTGCAGCTCACAGCAGGAAGCGTCCTCGGGGGCAGGGGCCCTCTCTGCTCCACAAGGGGGCCCTTGCCTGAGCAAAACCAACAAAGACAGTAACGGGAAGGGGCACGCGGACGGCTGTCAGTGGCCTCTCTACCCCAGAACGACAGCGCTGTAGGGACCGATGGGCTTCACATCTGTACTGGCGTCTGTTGCTCACAGGCAGTCCTCTCCCACCCCCACCCAGCCTCCTTCCCAGTATGGCCCTCAGGGTGCCCCTCCCCTGGCCAGGCACTCGGTCAAGGTTGGTGGAGATCAAGGTTGGTGGAGATCAAGGTTGGTGGAATTCTCGGGGCTAGGCAGGGAGCCACAGTGAGGGAACAGGCCAGAGTGGGCAACTGGGGCTGGTGGACAGTCCCTCTGTGCCCCCATTGCTGCCACAAGTGCATGCAGCCTCCACGTGGCCAGATCCAGCTTTTCAACAGAAGATTCGGACATTCACGTGCAAGCTCATAGAAAAATGCCTGCCAGGGCAGCTTCAGGCCGGCTCAGTCAGAACCCTCCAGTTCATGGCCTGGGCACCACACTGCCAGGCAGAGCCCATGGGCACTTCTGCTCCCACTGCAAGCACTGGCCTGGCTCACAGCTAGTGTTCAATCAATAATGATGTACTGACGGATCCACACATACACGCACTTGCCCTATCTCCTTCCCCATGAAGTCCCATCCCTGCAAACCATCCCTCCTGTACTGCAGCCCTCTCGCAGCCAGGCCATACCGGGCTCACCTCTGGCCCGTAGGGAAGGCGGGAGATGAGCTCTGGGGCCATCCAGTAGGGTGTGCCTACTAGGGACTTCCTCCGTGGCACTTCTTTGCTCACCTGGGCACAGAACCCAAAGTCGGACAGCTTCACCTGGGGCAGGGCGGAGGGGGCAGTGTCAGAGGTGTGACTGGGGAAGTGCACGCAGAGGCGCTGTTCTATTTAATCCCTGGCTCCACTGTGAAGCCCAGAGGCAAGAGCTGGGCTCTGGGTACTGATCACTGAGTGGCTTTGCCACCTCCTGGCAAGGGACCCCGAGGGTCTCACATCTGCTGGCCTGACAAAGCGTTGGCACCAGGTGCCGTGGGGCCCCTGGGAAAGTGGCTGAGCCCTGTGGATTCCAAAGGCTGGGCGGGGACGGAGGCTGGGCTCTGAGAGCCAGCATCCTGGCACTGCTCACATGTAAGGAGCAGGTCTTCAGGGCACAGGCTGGGGAGGACCACAGCTAGCCCTGTGGAGCGTGCACATGCATGCATCTGCGTGTCACACACATAGCCTGCCTCTGCAGCAACCAGCTTCCCAGCACCACGGATCTACACGTTCTTTGGGAGCCGTGGGCCCGTTCCGACTCCTGAGGGTATCTATGATCTGTTCGCCCCCAGAACACGCGCCCACACGGGTGCGTGCAGTCTCAGGAGGCTCACAGATGTTCCATGCAGACATCTGCAGACAGCCTCAGCTCTCGTCCTCAGTGGAGGTGTGCGCTCTGCCCCCGCTGAGGGGGCTGGACCTTCCTTGCGGGAGCAGTGAAGTTGCCAACTTTGCCAGAATGCAGTGGCCCTAAGGGCCTCTTCC
This sequence comes from Dinomys branickii, assembly GCA_004027595.1. Taxonomy (NCBI): domain Eukaryota; kingdom Metazoa; phylum Chordata; class Mammalia; order Rodentia; family Dinomyidae; genus Dinomys; species Dinomys branickii. Next base: position 45,362 of record PVLD010006264.1, read on the forward strand.
ACAGAAAATCTCCCTAGACTACAAATGCAGAAGCTCATTCCAAAATCGGGAAGGCAGGCCCAGGGCCCGCAGCCCCTCCACTGCTTGCAGGGAGTCAGCAGCAGCAGACAGAGAAGCATGTGGTGCAGCTGTGGCTGTCACAAGGCCCAAGCGTGTCCCTTCAGCCCCAGTGCTAGTCTATAGTTTATTAATCCTGTGCTGACTGGTGCCCACCAACCTGGCCCTCAGACTCTGGACCATTCTATGAAGGACAGATCTGCCCACTGCCCCTTGGTCACTGAGCAGCAGAGGGCACTGGGGGGGCAGCCCCTGGCCACCACTTTCTCACCCTGCCATCGTGGGTCAGCAGGATGGAGTCACTCTTGATGTCCCGGTGGATGACACCTTGGGCATGGAGCACAGACAGGGCCTGTAGCACAGCCAGGCACACGGCGGCGATCTGCTCCTCGTTCATCCTATGAGCAGAGGGCTGATGGGAAGATGGGCCCGGGCCCAGGCCCAGATCCCAGGAGGACTAGCCCTGCCTTAGGTTAGGGTGGGGACTCGAGCAGACAGACCCTAGCCCGGGAGCTGAGGGCCCAGGCCTGCCATGACGGGAACCTAACACACACTCTCACCCTGGGGCCCAGCGGTGCTGCTGGCTCTGGGGAGACAAGACCCCATCCGACCCTCTGGAGGGAACTCGGTCTCGTCACAGCAGAGGTCGAAGGGAGCTGGGGAGCCCTTGGGGCCCCACCCCATCAGTACCTGGTGTGGGTGACGATGTCGGTGAGGGCACCGCCCTCCAGGAACTCCATCACCACCCAGAGCTCGTCCCCCACCAGGTAGCTGTTGTACATCTCCACCACGTTCTCGTGCTGGTAGTCCCGCATGATCACCACCTGCCGGGGCAGCAGCACACCTCAGCCTTCGGGCCCAGCTGCCACCATCTCCCATCTTCCTCTTTGGCCCAGCCAGCTCACCCAGAGGCTGGGCCCACAGACAAGGCCAAGTGGCCCTCAAAGCCAGCTGACGCCCACTGCCCCTCACCCCAACACCGTACCAACTCCTGGCCTGTCCTGGGCTGGTCTCATGGCCCTAACCAGGGCTGTGCTGGGCCAGGAGGGTGGAGGAGAGCTGGGTACAGCACCCAGATAAAAAGGGCAAGCAGGCTCAGAATGCATGCCAGGGAGGATGGTGAACTTCAGCCATGGTCAGGGGCAGGGGGGCTATTCTGGGGGGGTACTACTCCTGAGCATTTGGTGCAGCTGGCACAGGGGAATGTGGGTGGGAGCCGGCTACGGGGCAGTGGAGAATGTGCTGGAGAGGGACGGGGAGGAGCATGCAGGCAGCTTCTAGGCCTGGCCTCCCCAGGGACTCCTGTACCAGAGAGGAGCATTCCTCAGGCCCAGATTCCTCTCTGGGACCCTTGTTGCCTTTGTAACAAGTCCTACTAGAGGGGCCACCAAGACCCAGCTGGAAGCTGTATAAACAAACTGAGGAGTGGATGGTGCAGGGCCTGAAAGCGCAGCAAGGAGGCTGAACTCTATCCTGAAGGCATCAGGGGAGCCTTGAGGGTTTGTCAGGCAGGGATAGGGATAGGGCAGGTCTGACTGGCCTGCTGCGTGGGTAATGTCAGTGGAATGGGAGAGGGGCAGCTGGGCGGGGCAGAGTGGTACAGGATGGAGCTGTGTGGAGCAGGGGTCAGGGCCCCAGCCCGGAGGGACAGTGCAGGGCAGCTAGGACCTGGTAGGGGACAGTGCAGCAGGTGTACTTGCTGTCAGGACGGAGGGTGGGAGCCCACGCTGCAGACTGTGGGGACGGCCCCGGGGAGTGAGGAGAAGGGGCCTGCACGAGGGTGAGGGGACGCGGCGGGAAGAGAGGAAGAGCTGAGGGGCCCACTGCCCCCACCCCACCCACCTCGTTGAAGAGCAGCTCGCGCCGCTGCTGCTTGCGCAGGTCCATCTTCTTGACGGCCACCAGCCTGCCCGAGCTGCGTACGGTGGCAATGCACACAATGCCTGTGGAGCCCTCGCCAATCTTAATGAAGTTATCCAAGTAGGTGCGAGGGTCCCCTGGGTCCACCACTAGCTGCAGAGCAGCCCGGAACTGCTCATGGGACACTCGTTGGGGCTCCCGCTGGGGTGAACGCGGGCCATGGGGGCCAGGGGCTGGGGGTGCAGCAGGGGCAGCGAGAGCACGGGCCGGAGGGGCTAGCTGGGGCTCAGAGGCGTGGGGGCCCAGCACTCCAGGGCTGGGAGCACCACGGCCTCGGGCAGGAGGCTGGGAGGAAGAGGACTGGGGGGCGGCCAGGCCCCCCACGGATGGCCCATTGGGGGCCGTGTTGTGAGGTTCCCCCTGGAACAGAAGAAAAAGGAGGCTGTGAGGGGAACGCTCTGCTGCTGCTGTGGGACAGACACATGAGTGGCCAGGATGAGCAATGCACAGGGCTGGTCCTGGGGGACAGGTTACCTGGGCACCCCGGGACGGGTGGTCCGTATCGGCCCGTGGGTATGTGTTAAAGGGCCTGCCAGGCACCAGTTTCGCCTCTCTGGCCAGACTGGCAGGTTGGGGGGTGCTGACATCGGGCCCGGAGAGGGGACGTTTCTCTCGGGAGCACTCCAGGGGCCCTCCGGGGCCCTCCCTGGAGGACTTGGGCCTCTTCTCTGGCCCCACCCGCCGTCTGTCACCACTGCCAGCACCCGCCTCACTGTGAGTGGTGACCCGGTTTCGGCTGCTGGCCTTGTCCGGGCCTGCTCTGGCCGCGGCAGCCTGCTCCTCTGGCACCCCGTTCTCCTGGCGGGCTCGGGCCGGGGGTGGTGGGCTGTCTCTCCGCAGGGAGTTGGAGCGTGTCACCGACATGTTCTCAAATTCGTCCAGTAGCAGCGTGAGGGCCCCATCCTTGGCACCTTTGCTGCCCCGCACGATGGTCTGGGGTCCAGGGCAAAAGCAGGGTGGGGCCGGGCAGGGAGGGGACACAGGAAGTGCACCCGACACACAACACACATAGAGACAGAGACACAATGAAGAAATGCCATGGGGTGATGATGGGTGGGCAGGTGGGGCAGGATGGGGCACCCTGCAGCCACTCCCCACCAGTGACAGCCATAGGAAGGGGAACCTCAGCAACAATCTCTGAGGCCAGGCTGTCACCCCACAGCCCAGGTTGGTGACACCCTCGTCCTTCTCTGGTTCCCCAGACTAGAGGAGAGTCCTGGCTGGGGCAGGGATGGATGGAGGGAGGCTAGTCCACCCTGTAATCAGCTCTGGAGGCTACAAATTCCGCTCTGGAGGCTACAAATTCCAGGCTGCTGGAGCCAGGGCCCAGCTCAGCACCTCCTCCCCTGCAGGCTGCCAGGGTCATTAACACAAAACCACACTCTATGCTCCCCTGAAGCAGGAGACGGAGGACAGGGAAAGTGAGAGTGACCATGGCTCAAAGCTGAGGGGAGGAGGGCCCTGGGGTCATAAGGAAATTTGAACACATCCAGGATCCACCTCAGTCCTTAGCTTCCATGGCCACCACCTGGCCACCACCGTGCCTCCCTTGGACACTGAATTGTGGCCTCCGGAGCCCCTGTAGCCCCTCAGCTCCAAGCACACAGGCCCCCTCCTGGCTCCTCAAACACACCAGACAAATGCCCTCAGGGTCTTTGCATTGGCTGTTCACTCTGTCCCGAGTGTCCTCATGTTCTTTCCCTCTCCTTCAAGGCTTCTCAGTGAGGCTTGCTGAGCTTTGTGCCCTGAGCACAAAGGTCTCCTGTTTCCAGCGCCACACACCTGACTTCGAGCCTTCCCAGAGCCCCCTGGTAGTGGGGACAGGACCACTCCCAGACGGCAACAGCCCCAAGTGGTCGGCAGCTCCTGCGCTCTTGCCTCCTTCCCTGCTTCCCCTTTACCCCAGGTACTCAGCACCCACCGACAGAGCACACATACATCTGCCGCTGCCAGGCTCTGCCCAGCCGAACAATCCCAAGGGCAGCAAGCATTTCCCCATCTGCTTCCAGTCCTGCTGCATCCCAGCCCAGAATGGTGCCTGACACACAGAAGGTGCTCAGTAAACATTTGCTGAACCAGTGGAGGGAGGGAAGCAGGCTGGCAAAAGTCACAGCGAGCCAGGAACATGGGCCGTGCCTGCTGCCCATCCCTGACCAGCAGGGATGTAGGCCTAGTGCTGCATACAGTGTGCCGAAGACACTCAACGCCCACACACACCCAGGCCACAGGGGTCCTGGGGGCTGCTGGTTCGGGAGTCTGGCCTAGCCCAGAGACCCCAGGGAAGCAGAGAAGACAGAGTCTGGCTGTGGTGTTAGAATGAGGGGTCAGGAGGCCCTGGGGGGCCTGGAGATTCCTGGCCAGGGACAACAAGCACAAGTGCCAGCTGCAGGTGAGGCTCTTGGCTGTAAGCACAGCGAAGGCTAAATTCCTGGAGATCCCAGGATAGGCACAACCTGAATGTAGGTGGCTTAGGGCCAACAGGCATGGCATTCAGGGGTGGGGCGGGGCACAACGTAACTGGGTCCAGAAGAGCCAGGGCCCACCTAGAGGCAGCTGTCACTGGCACCAGCTGGTTGATCATGAGTAGCCACCGAGTTCCGGCTGTGAAGTGTGTTCCTTGCTGGGCAGTGTTACTACTTTTCTATTTTGGTACCAGGGACCAAACCCCGGGCCTCGTGCATCCTAGGCACACGCTCCACCGCCCAGCCCCAGCCCCAGCCCTCTTCATCTTGAGGCAGGGTCTCGCTAAGTTGTCCAGGCCGGGCCCAAACTTGCAACCCTCCCACCTCAGCCTCTGGAGAAGCTGGGATGATGGTGTGCAGCAATTTTGCTTTTAAAATTAGTGGCAAAAAAGTCTTAAGTATGCAGAGCAGCTTTCAGTGGCCTCAGCTTGAGTCCCTGTACTGTGCCCATGGTCAACTCACTGACCTTGGGCCACCTCCCTGCCAGGCCTGGGCTGGGCACCCGGAGAGGATGAGTCAGCCATGACCCACCCAGGCATTTGGTCCGCTGACCACAGCCACATCCCTCTCTATCCTCTGGGGACAAACCTGGCAACGCTCCCCTGGCCACAGCCCTTCTAGGCCTCATCAGTCTTGGGATACAGTCTGTGCCCCCAGGCTGGCTTTACCAGCCCAGTGCGGGTACCCCTGCACCGGCCAGCCCGGCTGTAGTCACCACTCTGAGAGTGCACACGAAGGCAGGAAAGATTGAGGAATGTGGGCTACAGCAACAGCCTCAGCTCCACTCCCAACACTGCCATTTTGTTCAAGACAGCAGGAAAAACTCCACAAAACCAAAAGCCTCAACGTGTCACATAACTGCTGCCTCCGATCCACGCCCTGCTTCCCTCCAGCCCGCTTCCCTCCAGCCCGCTTCCCTCTCCTCCTTGTGCACAGCTAAGGTCTCCTCCTCTGGGAAGCTCACTGGGAGCCCTGGCCTGGGCCAGGCACCACATCTGGGGTCCCCATCCTAGGCCGACCACTTGGGGCGGTCGCCGTCTGGGAGTGGTCCTGTCCCCACCGCCAGGAGGCTCTGGGAAGGCTCAAAGTCAGGTATGTGGTGCTGGGAACAGGAGACAGAGCTCAGGGCACGGGCCGTGGGGAGAGGCCAGGACCTATGGCCCGGTGTGCGGGTCTGTGGGGACAGCGAGGGGTGCAGGTTGGGGTGAGTGTGGCATTCTTAGGATTGGAGGCCCATGGGCAGTGAAGGTGAGGCCAGCACTGGGCTGCAGATGGGGAAGGTCAGTGATGAGGTGCTGGCTGCAGGGTCAAGGATGGGGGAAAGACTGGAGCCACTGGGGCGGCACAGATGGAGGGAGGTGGTGGTGGGCGATGGCGTACCTTGGGGGCCCCAGGCTGGATGGAGGTGATGCACGCAGGGTCCACGAGGGGCTTGGGCCGGCGAGCAGACTCCTCGATGAGGCTCTGCCACTGGCGGGGCAGCCCCGTGAACTTCTGCTCGAGCTGGTCAAAGCCCGTGTGCACCCGGTGCTCAAAGTTGCAGGGCGCGGAGATCTCCACTCGCTTCTTCCTCTTCCCAAACATGGTGCCGGGGCCTCTGCGCTCAAGGGCGCTGTGGGAGGAGGCACAGCAGGCAGAGGGTCAGTAACAGGTGGGCACCCACCACACCCCATACCGCTCTCCTCTGCCTCTGGCCAGCTGCCTCTCCCCCGGCCCTGCCCCAGCCCTCCACCCTGTGGTCTCCTAGGTAGCCAGAGGTCAGGTCACAACCCTCTCCTGCTCAGAGTCCCGCTATGCCCCAAGAAGCCCCCCATGATCTATCCCTGTCACCTGGGTTTGCCACCACTCTGCTGCCTACTAGGACAAGGGTGGGTACAGAGGTACAGATCCCCAGGTGTCCTCACTGTGACACCCCCAGCTTTACCAGCTGGTCTCTAGTTGGGCATTTGGAATGGCCCCAGGCACAGGGTAAATTCTCTGATTAGAAGTCCAAAGGGCCCAAGGGGAGCCAGCAGGCAAAGACAACTCTCCCCTACCATCTGCTACAAGTGACCCAGAACAAGTGACTGGGCTTCTCCCTGCCTCTCTCTGCCTCTCCGGGCCCCAACCCCATCTCTCTAGGGCTGCAGTGAGGGACAAGCGGGTAAAGGGAGAGCCCTGCTCAGGGCTAGCCATGACGGGCAAGCCCACGGGTATGCTGCCATGACCTACGAAGTCCCACACATGGGTCCTAGCGCCACACAGACCTGGGTTGAGGCTGGCTGGGCTAGAAGTGCCCTCGGGCAGGTGATGTCTCCTCTCGGGGTTTCGGGTTACTCATCTGTAAGATGCAGGGAAAAGATCGGTGTTCATTTATTGCTCTGTTCAATAACCCACAGCCTGGCCTCTCCTGTGCCCAGCCCTCTGCTGGCTGCGTGGGGAACAAGCTGAGAACCTAGAGAGCCTCTCTGATCTTCCAGGGGTCCATGTGGGACACACAGACCTAGCCCCAGACCCTAACAACCCAGAGTGGTTAGGGCTGGCAGGCCAGGGACGCCAGTCCAGCCCTGGAGAAGCAGCAGGCTGGGCTAAGGGAAAACTTCCCAGAAGAGGTGCCAGGTGAGTCGAGGCCTCAGCCCAAGGAGAAAAGTGCTGTGGGAACTTCTGTCTCAGTCCCAGCAGTTCCCCAGGGCTGGCCACAGTGCAGGACACAGGGCCAGCCCCTAGTCCAGGGGCCTCAGCATGTCTATGGCCAAGTGCCCCCTTCCCCTCCAAGCCCGCCTGTCCCGTGAGGACCCTTTGTGTGAGCAGATTGGGAGCGAGGTGCCAGCCCTGGCCCAGAGAAGGCCCACCAGTGGGTAGCCCCGTGGGGGAACCGGTTTGGCAGTGGCAGCCCGCTGGGAGGTGGGTGGGGACCCAGCAGCCAACCTGTCTCAGCTAGTCCCAGGAGCCAGTGGATGTCAGAGCCAGGCCTGGCCAGGGCTCCTCTACTGACCCAGTGTCTACCTGCCCTGGCCGAGGTATCTGTCCCAGGGTGGGACAGCCCAGGAGGGGCGGGGACTCTGCATAGTCAACAGCCCCTTGGTGTCTCTCCTCAGCGCCAGCTCCTGAGCACTGCCTGGCCCTCCTTCCAGCCTTCCACTCTGTCCACCCTGGTGGCCTTGACCCTACTCTGTCCCACCCCCTTCCCGGCTTCTCTGCCCTCAGCTCTAGGTCTTTCTAGTTTCAGCTGCTAGGGCTGTCCTTAAACCCTTAGAATTTCCTGCAAAGCACTAGCGCCGCAGCCCGGGCTCTACAGCCTCCCCGGCTTTCGCCCGCGTGCAGCCAGCTCCTCACCTTGAACTCTGGGCTCTGCCTCAGCACAACCCTCTCCCTGCCTGGGGGCACTAAGGCAGCTCCCTCACCTCTGTGGGAACAGGGTCAGCCATGTGACCTCTCTCTAAACCCAGGGCAGGAAGGACCAGGCCCTGATGTAGAGATGGGGGGCTACTGCAGGGAGCTGCCTTTCCACCTCCCACCATAAATTCCCAACTGCCCTGGCATGCTGCCACAGCACATGAGCCGGCAGGCAGAGGGGCAGAGGGGCACACCTACGGATATGTGCCGCCCCCCCCCTTCCTCTGAGCACCACAGGGAGGGCAGGACAAACAGAGGAACTGGCCATGTTTATAATGATCAGGCAGAAGCCCCACCCAGGCCCCTCCCATACAGCTCCCGGCCCTGCGGCTCCCAAGGCAGAGACCCGGTCCCAGGTCAGCTCAGAACTTTACATTCAGCAGCCCAGGGCTTAAGACTGTTGCCAGGAGTTGAGGCCTGGCTCTGTCTGCGAGGTGGAGCTGAGCTGACCCAGCTGACCGCAGCGAGCTCGGGGCTAGCCTCCGTGAACAGAGGCTGATGACAGCAGCTGCATCCTCAGGTTTTTACAAGAATCACACAGCACACAGGAGCACAAGGCGCTGAGGGCCTGGCCCAGAGATAGCCACAGGGGTCAGAGTCGCAGTGCACACAGTACATTCTCAACATGTCACCATTTCAGCAGCAGCCAAACTCAGTGCCTACCAGTACTGCCCCTCTCAGCACTCTACCCAGCATCCCTCACGTAACCTGCCACCTGGCCCAGGAGGAAGGGGCCATTACCACCCCATGCAACAAAGAAAACAAGGCAGAGAGGACACTCACTAACCCAGGCAACACAGGAAGAGCAATAGGGTGGACATCAGGCTCCAGGCCGGGCACTGCAGGCAGCTACTCTATGGTTTCCACTTACTCCATTAGCCTTGGGTAGGATAGTCTGCAGATCGGAGGTCTGAAAACAAGTCCCTGACACCAAACATGGCTCCCGAGGCTCAGCTCCAGTTCTGACCCCACCATCACCACCTCAAGAGGCCCAGGATCTGGACAGATGCCAACATGGGGCTCATGGGCTCCCTGCAACCTTGCTGGGTGGCCATTCTGAGCCTACTTTACAGATGTAGAAATTGAGGCTCACAGAGGTGAAATGGCTCTCTAAGGTCTCCAAGCAGAGCAGGCCCTGGAGACCATCTGAAGCACTTCAGAATCCACGTCCTGAAACCCTTTATTGGCTCCCGAAATTCTTCACAGTCCAGGAGTCCTGAGAGATCTTCCCGCCACCTGGCCGCCCTCCTCTCCTCCCTGCACCTGCTCTGTCCAGCCCATGGCCTCTCTGCTTAGCATCAAGTGCTAGACGTGTCCCCCAGGGCCTTGGCGGGCCTGCCTAGATGAAACCTGCCCATGCGCGTCCTGTACTCAGATGCTCCTGTTCCCATCCTGTGACCTTGTGTCTTTCTCTGTTGCTTCTCGCACTGCCACACAGACACATGGGTGTATGTGTGCACACCCTGTAATTCTCTGTCTACCTCTTCCCCAGAGGGTCAGCTCCTTGAGAGCAGTGACCATGGCCATCTCACTGCCTGCTGTACCCCAACATCCGCGACACTATCCAGTCCCTAGTGAGTCGCTGAGGACCACCTGGTCAACAGGCAGGTCACTGTTATGGCAGCACTGCCCCTGCACACCTCCTGGCAGGAGGAACACGGGGGGTCAGCGTCCAGAGGCTGAGAGTGACCTGCTGACCCTGAGGGCAGAGAGGAGGTAGACCAGAGGCACATGGGCTGCAGTCCCAGCCAGAGGTACAGCTGCCTCTGAAGTAGAGTGTTTGATCCTCAAAATGCAGGCACATTTTGTATCCTACTTGAAAATGTTTATTTCAATTAAAAAAAAATATCTCTTGAACTTGTTAACGTGGAACAGGCTGTTTCTGACCTGGCCTAGCAAAAGCTTCAAAGTGTCCAGGCTCCCCCACACCTGCCTGTTCTATCCTCTGCCCCTTCAGGAGAAGCCATCAGCCCAGTGGAAGGGCAAGATCTGCTTGTGGGACAAAGCCGCGTGTGAGAAGGCCGGAGTCCTCAGTGCAGGCCGAGGCGGCCGGTTGGAATCAGGGTCCAGGGCAGCGCAGCGGACCCGGCCCAGGTCACAGCCTTTGTTTAGTCACGAGGATGGGTCAGTCAGTCCGTCAGTCAGTAAGGGCAAGTGAGAGGTGTTCACTGTCCCTGCCTGAGCTCAAGGCTTCCACCATGGATCCCCGCTTATTCTCTACCATGCGAGATCTTTTCCTACTTGCTCCTACCTCAGTTTACCCCTTGCCTTAGAGAACTATGCTGTGACAACAGAGGGGAGTCTGGCTTGCCTACACAGCCAACGACAGGCTGCACGATGCTCTGAGGGCCTGGCACCATTCCCACCTCCACATCAGTGCCAGGTCTCGCCATCACCCTGTACACCCCATCAAGCAGTCTCTCGGCCTCCTGCTCTAAGCCTATCTCTAAGGAGTCAGAGGCTTTGGGACTGACACGTCCTGTCATCCCTCCTGGGCAAATACTCTCCACCCACAAGTGAACCCAGAAGTCACAGCACCCACCCCGTGGATCACACTGAGGCAGGATGAGCCAGGCCAGGGCTTTGGCAGTGGATGGGATGGCCAGGAGCATGTGGGCCAGGGAAGGAGACCGCCAGGGTGAACAGCATGAGGAATCTGCAGTGCAGCAGGTGGTGTGCGGAGGAAATGCAGCCATGCTTAGGAGGTGAGGGGTGAGGTGAGGAAGGCATTTTCAGTAAAGTGGCAGCCAGGCTGCACCAAGTGTGACCACCAGAGCACAGACCTGGGTGGCCACACAGTTCAGCAGGAGGATCAGCTGGGCAGTGCGAAATGCCAGGGTGAAAGCTCCAAGGTAGGCTTGTGCCAGATGCAGGGACATGGCCAGGAGGCTGCTGTAAGTGGGGTGAGGACAAACAGATGTATCTGGGAAGCAAGGCGGATATCGCGTAGGGCTTGAGCAGGGAAGGTGTGATGACTTGGGCCTCATGGGTCCCTCACAAGCTTACTCTGGCTACGTGTGAGGCTGCATATGGGGCAGGACAGGAGCAGGGAACCAGAGAGGAGGACACTGAGGATCTAGTGGGAGCCACAGTGGTTAGGAGCCTGGGGACTGCACAGTGGCAGAAATGGGCAGGTACTGGGCTCTCCTAAAAGTCAAGGCAGCATGCCTGGAACAGTCTGTCTCTCCAGTGCTGTCAGCTCCTGACATGGCAGAGTTGTTAGCATCTCCTGCTGTCATGCTCACTCTATTAGCAGTTCACGAAGGCAGGACAGTGACCTGGTCAGTTATGGCTGCACCTAGTATCTGGGGCAGGGTGTGGCCCCAGTGGGCGCTCCCTTCATGACCGTTGGCTTGCACACAGGCCAGTCCCAGGCATGCAGTTGGGCAATGCTGGGCCCTGCAAATAATCCTGGGTAGGCGGGGAGCGGAGTCCTCTTCTTTTCTGCTTCCCAACCCAGGAACTGAGGTCCAGAGATGGGATATCATTGACCATGGTCACCCAGTACCCGGTGACAGAAGCACTAACACTGCCTCTTGTCAGTACCCCCTCAGCTTCCTGCTTCTCAGTAGCCTTAGCTCCAGCTGAGGCCTCCACTCCAGAGAAAGAACCCTGTGGACTTACAAGACAAGGATAGGACCAACTCCCTGATACAACCAGAACTATTATCAGAAAAGCTGCCTCAGTGAAGAAGCAGTAAGCAGATGAACAGATTCTCCCAGGTATCTTGCCGACGGGGCGGCGGACTAACCAGGCCCCACCCAGCCAGCCAGCCACCATGGCCTGTCTCCTTGCTCAGGCACGCCGGCCTCTTCCTTGCCATGCCTTGGACATATCAGAGCTTGTCCTAGCCTTAGGGCCTTTGGACCTACTGTCCTCACTGCCCAGAACTGCACAGCTCACCGTTTCTTGATATTCAGCTTTTAGTGCCAATAAAACCTCCTCAGAGAGACTAGTGCAGACCCCCTAACAAAAGCTGGGGCCCTTCTCTGGCCCCCCAGAACAGTGCTGGTTCCCTGGCACCCTGAGCAGTGCCTAGCACACAGCAGGTGCCCTGTGAATACCTGGGGAGCAGATGAGTGATGCTGATGCCTATATGAGTCTGCACCCAGAGGGGCATGGCAGGGCACAAGGCAGAGTTGCCAAGGCCCAGGTCCATGCAGCCTCGAGCCTGAAAACTCAGGGCAAGCCTGATGCATGTCCTAAACACTGCCAGTGGGGCCACTGTGAGCCACCCCTCCTTCCCTGCTGTAGGGAAGCCGTCCAAGGGACCAGGCTTCAGTGGGCAACTGGGGGAAGCAGCTGTATATTTCCACTACAGGCAAGAGGCAAACCACAGAGAAGATGCCCACAGGAATGCAAAGGTCCCCACACTGGGGGGACTCCATAAAATGACGCAGTTCTGGGGTGCCCTGGCCTTGGGAAGTCAATCTTCTTAGGAGCCTGGGAAGCCCTGCTCACCTTGCTCAAGCAGGGGCAGCACCATCCTCTCTCACCAGGTCTCTGCACACTCTGCCTTGGCCTGGCTCCCAGAATGCCCCCACCCCAACCTTTGCCTTACCCCTTCCTCTTCCTTCAACCACATCACTCACCTTCTCCTTCAGGACACCTGTCATAGACACAATTTTACATTTGTCTGTGTGGTCCTCTGATTACTGTTTTCTCAATGGCTGGGCACTCCCAGGAAGACAGCCTATCTTTCCTGGCTACTGCCCGGCACAAGGCTGGCTCAATACAGGGCTCGGTAGACAGGTGGTACTTAAAAGCAGATGGCCCAGTCTCAAGTCCTGGCTCCACCTACTCAAGCTGTGTGCTCCTGGACAAGTCGCTGTGCCTCTCTAGGCCTCAGCGTTCTCATCTGCAAATCCAGCACAGTGGTAGTCCTTACCTCTTAGGAATATTTGGAGTGAATGAGATGACACAAGTAAAGCATGCAGAACAGGCTAGAGAGACCCTCAGTACAGCCAGCTGCTGTTATTGTTACTGCTGCTGTATTGCTGAATGAATGAACAAATGAACAAATGAATGAATGAACAAACTCCCCAGGTTAAGCAAATGTACCAGTCTCACTTCCAGGGCTAGGGTGAAGGCAGCATGACTGGCTGCCACTGTCTGAAGAGAGGTCTTCTCTCCCTGGACAGGTGTCCCAAGAAGGCAGGGCCAGGGGCCATCCTAACCACCTGTGTCCCAGCCCTGCCAGCACCAGGGGCAGATGCAGCGCAGTGGCTAAAGGAGGAGACAGTGTTTACTACCCATCCAGGCTCAGCCGGCTCCTGCCCCAATCTGCAGGCACACGAGACAGACAGAAAGGGGACCGTCGCCACCCCATTCCCAGAGGTGCCCAGGGGTGCAGAGAGTATACAGGAGATGGGGGCACAGGCCTGGGGACATCAGGCTAGACTCCCTCACCCCTGCCTTGAGGCCACAGGGAAGGAGGGAAACAGAAAGGCAGCTCCCAGCCCCTCCCAGACCACAACATAAGGCCTCACCCAGTCTATCTCTTGCCACGCCACGCCCCCTCAGAGTCACCTGAAGACATGGGAGACACACCATGTGGCAACTCATTCCCCCTGCCGTCACCAACATGAACACACGGGAACAGAAACAAGCACACAGATGACCTGCCCCCCCACGTGTACATGGGAATCCGAGGCTAGCTACACATGACCACAGGGTCCAGCCACACACCACGGTCACACAGCTGATCAGCCAGATCATAGCAACCCACCTTGTACCCACATCCTGGGCACCAAGGCAGTGGCCATCACGGGATTGGGTCGGTGCCTTTTTTGCTGTGAGACATGGGACAGGGACATGTGCCCTGAGCCAAAGTTCTTGCTTCTAGAGCTTGGAGCACTAGCAGGAGATGCCTGGGGGGAACTACAAAGGCCCCACTGGGAAAGGCAGGGGGCTCAGAGAAAGCACAGCCAAGTGGAGGGACAGGGACACCCAGGCAGCCCAGAGAGGGCCTCTGCAGACATGTAATGACCACACACCCCAAGATGCAGGTACTCTCACTGGAGATCACAGACAAGTCCCAGAGACCACAGGGAGCCACAGGATGGACGCACTACAAACCCCAGCCAGCTTCTACAAACACAGGAATGTGCTTGTAGGTGCACAGTCCCAAGGACATTCCATGATTGCCAGCCTTGCTAACAAGTTGCACCCTCAGATACTGACACGCTCAGGGACACCCCAAGATACAAAGTTTGACCATGAGACTGCACAAGGCCAGATCCACTTTCAGTAGGGAATGAGACCCCCTCCAGGTTCCCAGTTAACTCCAGGGTCACTGAGAGTGACTCAGTGAGCCACAGCCCCCCAGAGACCCCATGCAAACCAGACTCCAGAAGCATGCTTGCAGAAGCTCAGGGAGCTGCCCAGCACAGGTACATCCCCAGCACATACGCACCCACCACCTCACACACATGGAAATAATCTTGGCCCCACCCCTGGCCCCAGGAAAGGTATGGACCCTCACCCAGTGCAGGCCTCTCCTCTCTTCTGCTCCCCTCCTGGGCCATGGGGGTTTCTGGTAGACACAGGCTTCCAGCAGGGAGGCAGGGAGCGGGGACCCAGGACCCCCACCAAGACAGCCAGCTGGCTCTGCACCCCAGCCTCCCTGGCAGTAGTGGCAATGCAGCCCTGCCCTGGCAACAATGGAGCCTAACTGGGGCTCCTGCCCACAGAGGGCGGGAGGTGGGGCGGGGCAAGCCAGGACCAGAGCCGGCTGGGTGGGCCTGGGCCACATGGCCCATAGCTGCTGGACAGAACATGGGCCACCTGGGAACCGAAACCACAGCCAGCTTCAGCAGGCTCAGTATCCAGTAACACACACATACTCTGCTTCACCTCCACGCTAGGCTGGGCGCCAAGGGCCTGGGAAGCCAGGGCTCAGTAGAGCTGAACGGAAGAACAGGCTTGGGCAGTGGCGGTTACAGGGTCTAGGTGTAGGACAGGGTCTCTGGTGAGGGATGGGTGGGCTCTCTGACGTGCAGGGATGGCTGTGTGCCCACCACTCCCAGGTTGGGATAGCACTGTGTGAGGCATGATGAATGGGGACAGCACAGAGGGAGAGGAATGATGGGACCTGGGACTCTTGAATGCCATGCTGGCTGTTTCACAGGGTGGAACTAACCCTGCTGAACATACACAGCCTCACTCTGGGTCAGGCCCTGGTCATGGCAAGGACGCGGGCGAAATCATTTTACTTTATCACTGCCCTAGATTGGATAGGTACATTAGCAGGCCCCTTTTACATCAGGGAAACTGAGGCCTGGGAAGGGTGAGCAACTTGTCCAAGGCACTGCAGGGCTGTCCAGTGCTGGGATTCCTAGGCAGGCCATCCATCAGTCCTGGTGCCTGTGCCCTGAGCACAAGGGTGGCTTGCTCAGAACCGCCATCCAGAACAGGAAAAAGGCTGCTCCAGAGCAGAACCCCTTTGTGCGATGGCCTATCAGTCCCCCTAGTATTAGAGACAGCTAAATTAGGTAGAAATATTCTTGGTGGACAGGCAGGGCTGGGCCCTCGAGGAGATGTGAACGCATTAGACTGTGGCTGGAGGCGCATCCACTGAAGGGCAGGCCTCAGGATGAAGACAAAATGATCAGACCTCCATGGCTCCCTGAGGGATAAGCAATATACTATTATCAGTATTACCTGGTCCAATAAAGTCTAAGCAGACATCAGTCACCTGGGTGGGTGACTAGGACCTTCCTGACTCATCTCTTCCAAAAAAGGACCTTGTTCTTTCCGTGTACATTTGTTATATGACCTGCTTCCCCATTGGATCAATGTCACCTAAACGGCTAAACTTACTGGTAATCATAACTTTGTCCCCTGCTGTACTCACCTCGAGATTTTCCTCTGAGAAGTGGGCTCACTGGCAACCCACTCCGCTCCGGCCCCCTCCTGTCTCTCAGGAGCTATCTCCCCTCAATAAAATTTCCTACTCTTAACCTCGGTTGTTCTTTAGAACGCATTCTTTGATTTTGGGGAACATGAACTTGGCGTATCAGACATCTAACAGGTTCAGTTACCTGTATTTCCCCTACATCATTTGGGGGTTCTACATCACCAGGGCTGTGAGGCACCTGGCTTGAGGAAGCCTTCCCTCTCACCTCAGCCAGATAAGGTGCTCTGCTGGGGACCCTAGTCCAAGGAGCAGCAGAGCCCAGGACTGGTGTCTAGTCCCTGTGAGCCAGTAGCCAGGGACAGGGGTACCAGTTTATTCCCAACCCTTGTTCTGCTGCTCCCCTCCCCCACACCTCTGCAGCTGAAGGTCTGAGGACAGACACAGAACACGGACTGGGAGATGGCTCTGTTTCAAGGGCGTAAGGCCCCATCCATCCCCCTTCAGTCTAACACCTGCCCACCCAGCCAAGGGCTCTGACCAGAGGCTGGGCAGCAGGGCATGTCCAGGGACCCCAATTGGCCCACATCTCCAGCCAGCCCCTCCCCTGTGGGGGTGGGGCACCTATCAAGCAGCCTCCCAGAAAAGAGCCAGAAGGGCGGCCTCCCCAAACCGGACCGGCAGCTTTGGGCTCAGGTGGGGGCAGTTGAGATTGGGCAGCTCTGGCCAGTGGCAAGAAACTAGGTCCCAAGGGGAGGAAGGAGGGACGGCTGAACTGGGTGTGTCTCAGTTACTCACATTTTGCAACACTGGCCTCAACTACCCCTTCTTTTCCTTTGCACTTCTCTGCCTGCATCTATAACAAAGGCATACGGTTCCAAAGCCAAAAGGTGCCCAGGGTGCACAGCTGCAAAGGGCCTCCTCCCGCTCTGCCCCAGCTTGGGCCTGCAGGTAACCCCTACTAGAGTTTCTCCTGAAAGGAAAACATTTTTAAAAACAACACAATTGGCAGCACATCACACGTACTATTCTACCCCTACTCTCCCCCCATGCTCCTGGCCCTCAGCAGGAGTCTGGTAGCACCCAGGTGAGTGGAACACACACACTTGGGACCTGGCAAGTGCTCTCCTAGGTACACACACAAGCAAAACGTGGGCCCCATCAGTCCACAAAGGCAGCACAGTCTGGATCTGCTGGTGACCGGAAATAAGATGGGCTCATCCACAGGGGAGGGCAAGCATGCTGTGACCTACTGGCTCCCTGTATGGCATACAGAGGCGGGAGAGATGAAGATCTACATTGCATGTGGGTAAATATCAAAAAATGATGCTAACCAGAAGCAGCAAAACATGAAACAATGTGTCCTAAGATTCTGTTCAGATAAAGTACAGAACCAGGCAAACAGATCGAAGTAGGTTTTAAAAATTAATTTTTTTTATTGTACTTTAGTGATGACATAGAGGAAGGCAAGGAAGGGACAGCCTCAAGTCTGGAGAGTGGCTTCTCTCTGTGGAGAGAAGGACCTGAGAACTGAGAGCTTTCAGGGCTCAGGGTGAGGCAGGCACCATCTGTTTGTTCACCTAGAGGGCAGTGACATGGGTTCCTCTTTACAGTAACTGGTTATGCTATTCGTTTTATTGTCGAATCCTAACAATTTCAAATCATGACTTTAAAGCAAAAATACATATGCAGTACATCTCAGAGCTCTTCCTGTTCCCTGGTGGCGAGGTGCCGCCTGCCGCTTTAGCACCCTTGTGGAAGGGCTGTGACGCCTTGAGTGCGCCCCACAGGGCCCCACTGGTGGATCAGTCTTTTGCTGTTTCAAACTGTACAGCGGTAGTAGCCATGTGGAGCTGTCATTTCATAAGTGTGCAAGCAAGCATGAAGGTGAATTCCTGGAAGGGGGACTGCTGAGCCCTGTGCAAAGATTGCCCCACCCAGCCCTGCAAGGACAGCCTGTCTCCTGCCTAGCAGCACAGGGTGCCACCAATCCTGACCTCTGCCTGACAGGAATAGTCTGGCCCATCTCAGCCTAGTTTTCATTTGCATTTTCCACTTAGTAGGTTGAGCACCGTTCAGATTATAAAAGCCACCAGCACGTCCTCTTCCGCTAAATGTCTATTCAAAGCCTCTATCTATTTTTCTGCTAGGTCAGGGAAACTTTTGTAACCCTAATCTGACCATGCGCTCCCTACTGAAAACGCACCCCAGTCCACTCAGCTAAGACCCCCTCACCAGGACCCCTAAGCCATGTCTACCTCTGCCCTTGTTTCTTCACACTGTCCTCCCCTCAGTCACCTGCTTCAGCCATGTGCAACTTCCTCCAACATTCATGGGTCCCCAGCAAATCCAACACACGTCCACTATGCACTGCCCAGGCTGGACAAAGCACAGCATGATCCCTGTTCCATGGGGCTTATTCTCAAGTACCACACAAATGAGATGTGAAATTCCCGCTGACACAGGCTCGCTGCAGGGACAGCCAGGGACAGGGTCAGGAGAGAGGGCAGTGAGGCAGAGGCAGGCCATAGGAGGGCCAGGGCCTGCAGTGGACAACAATGAGACTCTGGCTGCCCACTACAGGATGTGATCAAGGGGTACTGAGTTGGGTGGGGATGAGGGGACTGGTACAGCACCGGCCCGGCAGCTGTAGATGGTAGCTGGGAACTGACATGGGGGCAGCCACACCATACAGTCTGTACCAAGAGAGAGCAGCACAGGTCAGACGCTGGGCTGAGGACAGGGACACGGCACAGATGACTCTGAAATGGCGCAAACCACAGCGCCATCTTGCACATAAGGGCGTCCTGGAAGGGTTGCTGAAATGCCAGGCCCAGGCCCGAGAAGAGCCCAACTCGAAGAAAGAGGGAATAAAGTGGGAGGAATCTCTCCATGCAGCACTAAGACCTGCCACGTAACTGTAGTCACTCAGACGGTAAGGGGCAGACAGACCAACCGAACGGCGCAGAGAACCCAGAAACCGACCTGCACCGTTGCATCTAATCAGGTTTTTTAAATTAAATTATTTTTTTGTTGCAGTAAAATATACATAATAATTATCATTTCAACCATTACAAGTTGTTTTAGTGGCTTTAAATACATTCATAATGTTGTATAACCATCACTACTGTCTATAGCCAAACTTTTTTATCATTCCCAACAAAAACTGTACTCAGTAAAAAAAAAAAATTGCTTCCTCTTCCTCTGCGCCCTAGGTCCTAGGTAACCTCTCTTCTATTTTTTGTCCCTTTGAATCGGCCTATATAAGACCTTCACACAAGTAGAATCATACAATATTTGCCCTCTATGTCTGGCTTATTTCACTAAGCACAATGTTTTCAGGGTCTGGCTACATGGTAGCATCTTTCAAAATCTCGTTCCTTTTTATGGCTGAATGATATTCCACCAGGCATATGTGTCACATTTTACTTCTCCTTTCATCCACTGATGGGCCCTGGGTCATTCCCACCTGGCCACTGTGAACAATGCTGCTTTGAATTTGGGTGAACGGGGACTTGTTCAAGTCCCTGCTTTCACTTCTTTTGGATGTATACCTGCAAGTGAAATCGCTGGGTCATGTACAGGTAATTCTAACTTTGCCTTTTGAGAAACTCAAACGGTTTCCCACAGCTGCTCCACTTTACAGTCTCACCAGTGATGCACAAGGTTACCCACAGCCTCCCAAAACTTGTTAATTCTGTCTTGGTTTGATTTTTGATAGTAGCTACCCCAGTAGATGTGAAGTGGTATCCCACTATAGTAACTGATTCTTGACAAACAAGCACAGAAAAGTCAGTGAAAGAAAGAACAGCATTTTCAACAAATGGTGCTGGACTACCTGAACATCCATATGTAACAACAGAAAAGAACCTTGATCTAAACCTTCACATCACACAAAAATGAACTCATAATGGATCGTGGCCTTAAAGGTAAAATGTAAAACTTTAAATATTTTAGAAAAAAATTTCAGGATATAGCACAAAACATGGGGTTCTTACACTTGACATTAAAACCATGATCCATAAAAGGAAAAATTAATAAAGTGACTTCATCAAAGTTAAAAACACATACTCTGCAAAAGTCTATGTGAAGAAGTTTATAGAAAGACAAGTCACAGACTGGGAGAAAACCACATATCTGACCAAGGACTACAACCTACGATGGGTAAAGCACTCTCAAAACTCAACAGTACAAAACCAAACAACCCAATAAGAAAATGAGCAGAAGACACAAGATATTCCACCAAGGATACACAGATGGCAGATAAGCACATGACAGGATGTTCAACGTTATTAGCCATTAAAGAGATGCACATAAAAGCCACGATGACATACCACCACATACTTATTAGAAGAATTAAAATAAAAAACAGTGACAATACCAAATGTTGATGAGGCTACAGAGAAACAGGACCGCTCACACATTGCTGGTGGGAACTCAAAGTGGTACAGCCACCCTGGAAAACAGTCTGGAGACTTTCTTAAAACATGCAACCACCATCCTGCCCAGCAATTGCACTTCTGAGTATTTGTCCCAGAGAAACAAAATTTATGTTCCACACAAAAAGCTGTGTGTGAATGTTTGTAGCAGTTTTTTTTCATAATAGCCCAAAAGCTAGAAACAAGCAGATGTCCTTCAACTGGGTGGATGATTAAACACACTGTGAAGCACCACCCAGCCATAAAGAGGAGTGAACTTCTGATACACACAGCAATCTGCCTAACTCTCCAGAGACTTGTGCTGCCTGAGCACAGCTGACTCCAAAAGGCTGCATATGGTATAATTCCACTTCCACAACACTGTTGAAACAACAGAAGTATAAACCTGAGGAAAGGCTAGGCTACTGCTGTCGAGGGGAGGGGTGAGAATGGAGGCTTATGCTGGAATGTTGTGTCTTAATTGCAGGGAGTCCAACATCCTGGCTGTGATCTTGGACACATAGCTTTGCAAGATGTTACCAATGAGGGAAACTGGGTAAAGGATGTACCAGATAGCTCTTACATTGCTTACAAGTGCATGTGAATCTATAATTCTCTTAAATAAAACTTGACTTAAAGTATTAATAATTTAAAAGTGAGGCATGGCAGCACACACCTGTAATCTTCACACTCAGAAAGCTGAGGCAGGAGGACTGCCTCAAGTTCAAGGCCATCCTGGACTACGTAATGAGTTCAAGGCCAGCCCAAACTACACAGCAAGACCCTGTCTCGAAAAACAAAAACCAATCAAATATTATTAATGCCAGGCCCTTTCCCACATTAGCCTTTGAACGTGCTGTTCACTCTCCTTGGAACGTCCTTCCAGAAACTAAAACCTTAGCCCACATGTTTCCTCAAGGGAGCTTTTCCTGATTTTCTATCCTGGAGCCAGGCCCTCCCCCTGCCACAGTCCTCTGGGTTTCCCCCAACACAGCTGTCACTCTGGACTGTCACTGCAGTGTCTGCTTGCCACCCTGGGCTACAAATTCCACGAGAGCAGGGCCTCGGTTTGACAGCCTACCACCATCTTGCTAGGGAGGGGCTGCCAGGGTTGGTTTCACAGGAGATACACACTGAACAGCCACTGAATGAATGAATGGCAGTAATGACAATACTACTGACAGCTAACAATGACAGGTCTACATGCCAGTTCTTATGAGTACTTCACACTAATGAAATAACCCTATACCACCAGTTTCTAAAGGGGAGAAACTGAGGTCAACAAAACTGGGGTGGAGGTTGCTACGCATCCAAGGTCACTCAACCCTGTAATCTGTACCTGCCCTTGTACATAGTAGGGAACAGAGCCAGGTGGCAAAGCCAAGCCAGCCGACCTGGAGCTTTGGACAGTGATCACCCAGAGGGTATCCCCATAAAAAGTGGCATGTGCCTGGGGAAGAGACAAAGACACTCGTGCCCCCAGCCCTCAACCCGTTCCCCCCTGCAGACAGACATGGGCACCACCAAAACCCTGCATGCTGTACGGGTGCTTGGGGCCTGTCTGAGTCCCACCCTCCCACCTGGAGCTGCACGTTCTCTGTGGACAGGAAGCACCCATCTCCATCCCTCTACCGTGGCACATTCTTCTTGGCACAGAGCTTGCTTTAACCACCCAGAGAAATCTCAAGAGCAAAATACTGAGTGAGCTGCAGCCCAGTGCTACCCACCTGGTACCTTTTCCACATAGTTTTAAACCTGGACAATGATGCTGCTGCTACTCACAGTGCAGGCGGGACCAGAGAGACCTAGACCCTGGGGGCAGCCCCTGGGGACTGTAACCACAGCGACCTGGCTTTGTCTCCTAGCTTGGCACTGGGGCCAGGGGGCTTCAGCCAGTGATTCTATGTTCCCTTGGGGTATCCAAAATCTTTCATAATTCACCAAAAATGAGGCAACAATGAAAAAGTGGGGAGGAGGCTGAATATATGTGACAGTACTGCGAAGAGCATGTGCAGGAGCGGCCTCGGGGCTGTCAGCGCCTGTCCTCTTGCTCTGGGTGGTAGCCTCATGGGCATTTGCTTGATAATTATTCACAGAACTGTACAGGGAATTTTCTTCCTGTTTTACAATACCTATTGTACATTTTGGATCTTATTTATTCTTTCAACTTCTCATACCATGGAGACAACACAATGTTTACACATATGCAGCTGGTTTATTTTACTTAGGAGTATGAGAAATGGTTGGGGGAAGGGAAAAGTTAAAAAAAATTATATATAGCTATACACATATATACATATACACAGATATAATACAAAAGATAGTTAATAGTTATAGTACTGATTTCTCTTAGTTCACTGAAAAAAAGGTTTGTTCTAATGTTGCTTGGACAACTATATGCCAATATCTAGTACTTTGAGTAAATAATTTATTTACTAATTTATTTTTTGTCTTTTTGAGACAGGGTCTCATTATTCAGTTCAGGCTGGCCTTCAGCTCATTTTGTAGCCCAGGCTGGCTTCAAATTTGCAATGGTCCTACTGCCTCAGCCTCCGAAGTGCTGGGAGGTGTGCGCCACCATGCCTGACTTGAGTGACTAATTTAAAAATAACAATACTCAGTGTATTAACCATTGTTACCCTCCTATCATCTTCTTTAGAAATTGTTTTATTTTTTTCTCTTTAAAATTAAAAATAAAAAACTGAACATTGTGATTTTCTGCACCTTTTGTACATGGCAGGTGTTACACTGCCATGCAAGAAAACCAGGGAGTATAAGCCCCACCCCGGAGCATTCTCTGTGTCTGCACACGCCTGCTGGCAGTCTCTATCTCTTCCCATAGTTTCTGTCCCCTCCCTCCTCAAGGCCGTAACTGCTACCACAATCACAGCAGTCACCTTGGCCCCCTGAAGCTCTTGGCCTGTGTCCTGCAAGGAAGACAAAGGCCTGGACACAGTCAGCCCCTGAATCCTCAGGCTGTGGCCACAACACCCAGGCCTTTCTGCATACTGGGCACTCTCTGCCCTGCTTACATCACACACCCAGGAAACCTCTCTAGCCTTCAGAACAGTAGTCTAAAGCATCCCTGCCCTGGCCCAAGCCGGGGTATCACAGTTGGCCACACAGGATAGAGGGAAAGTGTTCCCATAGCAGAGACAGCCCTGGCTGGCCACTTACAAAGTGTTCTGTGCAGGCACCATGCTAGTGCAAAACCAAAGTCCCGGGAAGGTGCTGGTAACCCTCTACTTTGTGGAAGAAGACAATGAGGCTCAGACAGGCAGCTGCCAAGCCAGGCCCACACAGTGTAACACTGCACGATCCCGTGCAGGTCTGAGGTCTGACACCAGCCAAAGTCCACTCATTTAGCCAGATCGTTCTCAATTACCCACACATCAAAACCTCTTTACCATGTGCTTACCAGGTGACGGGCACTGTTCTAGACAGTGAGGCTGTGACAGCAAGACGGAGGAGGCCCTGCCCTCCTGGAGCTGACATTCTAGTGGGGCACACAAGACCATACATAAGGAAGTAAGTGGGAGAGGGGACAGAGAGTGACAGGTGCTCTGTCAGAGGACAGAGTTAAGGAGGTTCCTAAAGGGGTGGCAAATAAGCAGAGACCAGAAAGAGGAAGGGACCCACATGGGGTCGGGGCTGAAGGTGGGACGAGCACTGAGGGCAGAGGCAATAGTCACTGAGAAGGCTTGGGGTGGCTGGAGGCCTCCAGGCTAAGAGGGAAGAAGGGGGGCAGCTAAGGTCAAAGGGACCTGCCGCCAAACCCAAAAGAATAACAGCCGCTCCCTAAGCACAACAGTCCTCACCACAGTCCTCCAAGGGATGTGTGGTCACCAGCCTGCTAAAGCAGGAAGAGGCGGGGAGACTTGAAACACTGCCCAGTGGCACAGCTGGCCAGGGGTGGGGCTGGGCTGGAACCAACTCTTCCCCAAAAGCTGACCACCAGGCCACGTGGAGGCCGGCTGTTCAGTGTGGACTGCAGTTCTAGCAAAGTAGGGACCCAAGGCCACTCATCAGTGACAACTGTCTACAGGAGGTTGGGGCTGGTACACTCAGGCCCCAAGGTAGCTCCAGGCCTTGGTCCTTCAGCCCTCCTGCCCCACTTCTCCTGAATCCTGGTATTAGCCTTCCTGGAAGTGATGCTGAATGTTTTGTTCTTTTTTTAATCCACTCACATTTGTTTATTTATTTATCTGTAGTACTGGGAATGGAACCCAGGGCCTTGTGCATGCTAGGCAAGTATACTTCCACTGAGCTGCTACAGCCTCAGAACTTTAAAAAAATTTTTATTCTGAGACCTGGTCTCTCTAAGTTGTGCAGGCTGGCCTCTGAGCTTATAATCTTTCTGCCTCAGCCTCCTGGACTGCTGGGGTTACAGATATGTACCACCATACCTGGCTTACTTTTTTTTTAACTTTTACTTTAAAAACCTCTTTTTGGTTGTTTTTTGCTTTCAAATCTAACTTGATAGTCACACAAACATTAGGTATACCCTAATGCTCCTCTACAGCACCACCTTTGAAAGTGTTTTTCTCTGGAGAAACTGAGCCTGTGTCAGATGGAGCTCTGGGCCTAACTCCCACCCTATCGGCTGTGCGGGGGACAGAGGAACTCAGAAAATGACACCATGGGGATGGAGGGGCAGGATCCAAACCATGGGAAGCTGTCTGGGACAAAGAGCCCAGCTCCTCCACGGATAAAACTCAGAATGCGATCTGGAGATGGAAGATGTAAAAGCCCTTTTGACCCTATGTCAAGTGCACAGCTTGTCTGAACACATATCGAACAAAAGGATTTTTAAAACAATCATGAAATATGAGGACATTAAGGAATTCCTGTTTATTGACAAATCTGAAATATTCCCGGCTGAAGTATATGATGTATTTGGGGGTTTTCTTGGTACCTGGAATCAAATTCAGGACCTTGTGCTTGCCTGGCAGGTGCTGTGCCACTGTGCTATACCCCTGGCCCCTATAACATATTTGTTTTAAAGTAATCAGGGAGGTGGGGGGTAGGGGAACAGATGACAAAGCCTGCTTATGACAGGGACCTGTGAAGCTGATGACAAGGACCTGGAGAGGCACGGAGACCATTCCCTTGAGTCTGTGTGAATGCTGCCATGAACAAAGGTGTTCAATATTTAATAAGCCAGGGCAGAGGTGCACATGTGTAAAGCCAGCTACTGGGGAAGCTGAGACAGGAACACTGCAAAGTCAAGGCCAGCTTGGCAACTTAGCAAAATCTTATCACAAAATACAATCAACCTCTAGTACTGCAAAGAAAGAAAAAGTTTATAAAAGGAGATATGACCTTAATCATAGAGTAAGGAATGCTGGATCACTCACACTGTGAACCTAACTACGAGATCCAAGTCTACAAGTTGCCTCTCTAATAACTGTAATGGTACTGACAGTACTAGCACCCATACGATGTGATGCCAGCAGCTTGCTCTGAGCTGCACGCACACGCTGACTCACTCACTCTTCCAGCAGCCCTGGCCCACGGCAAGAGCCATTATCCTCCCCAGGAACTCGGGGACAGCTGAGGTTCAGGCTTTGCCTGAGGTCAGGGAGGCAGCTGTGCTGGCGCTGCACTCCAGCCTTCCCCAGAGAAGGCCTGGGAGAGAGAAGGCAAGCGCAACCCTCAACTCTCAGCCCTCAGTGAGCTGGGATGCACAGGAGTACCAGCTCTCACTCCTCTTATCCCCGTAACATCATAAAGACTTGTGCAATGCAACATTCACATTCACATCTTCAGCACAAGCATCTGCAGGAAGGAAAGTACGGGCCAGCAGGCCATCCAACCCACACAAGCCAGAAATAATAACCAAGAGTGGATGGCCAGATTCTGGGGTTCACGAGGGGTATGGCGTCCTCCTGTTAGGTTACACAGCTGGCTCCCGCAACCCCCAACCATCAGCCCTGTGTGTGACCTCCCCTCCTACTTCCCCAGCCTCCAGGTGTCAGGAGCAGCAAGGGAGGCTAGGTTGGTGACATCAGCATCCTTCCCATCAGAAGGATGTCCCAGGCCTGCAGAAGCCATCTCCCCTCCAGCCAGCTTCAGCAGGATCCTGTCTCCAAACACAGAAGCCTATGAAGCTTTTGCCAGGTGAGGAGGAAAACAAATGCAGGATGGATGCCAGGCACAGCAGCATACACCTGTAATAAGGGCCCTAGGAGGCTGAGGCAGGATTGTGAATTCAGGCTCATCTGGACCACTCAGTGACTTGGGGAGAGGGTTGGGGTTGGGTATGTAGCTCAATGCAAGGGCCCTTGGTTCATTCCCTAGGGCCCCAAGAGAAAAGACTAGAGGCAGAGAAACAGGGCAGGTGGGGGTTGCAGAAGCTGCCCAGTCACCTAGCCAGCCCTGGTGTGGGAATACAGGCCAATGGCAACAGCCACACCAGCAAGCACAGAAGCCTTGCTTTGGGCTGCAGCTGCCTTCTCTCTAACTTGGGGGATAACGGTCCTCTTTCCCTAGAGTAGGCCATGACTTAATCACTCCATGTCAAAAGCCTACAAAAGTGCCAGGAATGTCACAGAAGCTAATAGAAGTTTGCCATCATTCCTTTAGGCCACTGGCTCTCTGCTCGCCTGCTCAAAGAAGCTTTAAGAACCCATGGCCAGAATGGGATTCAGATGGCCTGGGCTTGGGCCCAGTATCCACTCACCCTGCCCCATGTGGTTCCACATGCAGCTCCGACTGTGAAGGGAGGGGAGGCCTGCACAGCCAGGCCTCAGACCCTGTGGGAGGGGAGGGTGCCAAGTGAGGCAGGCTGATGATGTAAGGCGAGGGAGAAGGCGGAGGGGCAGGGGCAGGGGCAGGGGCAGAGGCCCTCCCCCTGCTGCCCACCCTCCCCCACCTAGAGCCACCAGGAGTCTAGGGCCTGCTGGAATGCAAGGAATGAAGCCAAGCCTGGTACAGCAATCTCCAGGCCACCTCCCCCTTCACAACCCTTCAAGAGCCTACACGGCAGCCCACCACCTCCCCTGGGAAGGCCTCGGCCATCACTCAAGCCTGTCCTCCCCTGTCTGCACCCCCTTGCTCCCAACCTTCTCTTTGGAGCTCTGCTCCTGGAACCTCATTCCCTCAGGGGCCCTCGACCACAGGCCTGGCATCACTGAGTGCATTTATCAGTGTGGGCAGAACGGCAATGGCAGCACAACTCTGACCACCAGCCAGAGTCCAGCTGAGTGCTGACCCTGGCCGGGCAGGAGAGCAACTGAGAGAGAGGGCTTCCTATAGGACCACAAGGAAATGCCATGAGGGTGCTAAGCAGCAGCCAGAGGGCTACAGGCAAGTGCAAAGCGGGGTAGGGGTTGTCCAGGCCATAGAGGGCCTGGGGCCTGGCCCCCTTCCCTGGCAGTGGGAGCCAGGGAAGCATCTGTAGCAGGGAAGGGCCCTACTCTAACCTCAAATAAACCTGCTGTTCTCCACCTCTGTCTCTCATAAGGCCAGTGACCTTGCTGACTTGCTACAGGGTGCTAGGGTATCCCAGATCCTGTCTCCCCAGGACTGAGCCCTGGCTCCTTCCTGCCACTTTGGGGAGACCCCAGCAGGCCAGCTTCCCGCATCCCTGAGCCTGTTCCTTGATAATTAAACCATAAGCTGATTAGTCAAGGAAAACCTTTAATTAGCCCTTGAAATCGTTCAGGAAAATTACAGCCTCCTCTCTGGGCACGCTGCCCACCCTCTGCTAAGGCCTAATTTGGTGCCAGGGAAAAGGCAGTGAATGGGGGGGTTGAGCCCCTGCCCCTGCTCTGTAGCCCTCTTCCTGAAAGACTAAGCCCAGGAAACCAGACGCCCATTGGTAGTGGAGGACACACACCTCCTCCATGTCATGAAGCACCTCAGATAAATCCAGCTGGAGGTGGGTGAAGGCTGATAGTTCACTAAGGGCACTGAGGAAGACAAATCAGCAGGCAGACATACCATGTTCATAGATTTGAAGCTGCGGGTGTGTGTGTGCGTGTGCACACCGACAGACAAGTTGCTCCTCAAGAATGGCCAAGAAGACACTGTAAGAACAGTAAGGGGCCTTGTGCTCACTGCAATCAGACTTAGAGACTATAAAGAAAGAGGACACTATGGTACTGATGGAAACAGCCCAAGAAACAAAGAGAGCACCCAGAGACAGCCCTGCCTAGACAGAGATGTGATTCACAGTAAGGGCAGCATGCGAAAGTCAGTTTTTAGTCAGTGCTGCCTAGGTGATAGGGGTCTATGTGGGAAATACACGAGGGTGTTGACCTCATATACAGACCCACACACACCAAAAATAAAAGCTAAATCTGAAAAGCCAAACTACAAGTGACATGAATGACAAATGGGTAAAATTAAGCTCTTCTGTCCATCAAAGAACACAATATTAAAAAGTGAGAAGACAAGCCACCTTGGAAAGTAGAAACAAAGGCTTTCACCTGAAATCCAAGATTTAACTTAGAAATAAGAAATTTAAAAAGGGCAGATAGTCCAAAGGAAACTCAGGCAAGTGACCTGAATCAGGCCCTTAGGAGAGGAGTTTCAAAGAACCCAGAGAAGCTACTCCACCAGTCCAGGGAAATGGCCCTTCCATGGGAGGATACCATGGAGCTGCTCAGCATCAGCCTGCGGGACATACCACCCTGGGGTCACCTTCACCTCCGCATCTGGGAAATGGGTCAGGTGAGGCTCCAGGAAGGGCGGGGCTGCAGCCTGGGAGCACTGCACAGGGCACAGGGCTGCAGTGCACACCTCAATGAGCTTCCCTACCAGTCAGCCTCAATAGGACGCCAAGGATGCCCCCGCCTGGGGTCCCATCAGGCCTCCAGCCTCCAACAGGTGAGCCCCAGACAGACAGAGAACAGGAGACGGGCTCCACTGAGCAGCAACTGGGTCTGCTTATTACTACTATATCTCCCTGGAGGTCACAACAGGTCAGCATGTCTTTGTTGGAAAAAAATAAACAGTCCCCTTTGTATTTATATACCAGGCGCCATGGATAAACAGAGGAACAGGACTCCTGGGCCACCCCAGATCAGCTGACGAACCTCAGTCTAGACAGGAAGACACTAGGGCTGGCGGAGCCTAGAGATCTGTCAAAATTTGAATCCAGACCAACTGCAACCTGACCTCCAGTGCTTCTTCACTTTCTCAAAGGGCCACTATGCTCTCCTGCCTGCAGACTCCTGCTCAGGCAGCTGCTTTGGCCCCCAAGTGCCCATATCCTCTATCCCCTCACCTTAGCCAGCTACGCCAGCACATCCTTCACGTGGCATTTCCTCCTCAGGAAAGCCTGCCTGCCTCTGCCCACCACAGGTTCTCCATTTGGCACCATGGCAATGACCCTCAGCTGTCTTAGTCGGTTGCTGAAGAGACATGGCCCAAGCCATGGGAACAGAGCAAGGGATACGGTGATGGCCTTGTTGTTCCACTCCCACCCTCACCCCTGTGGCACCATAAACCAACTGCCCAGCAAATCACCAGTAATGTACAGAGCTCTACTATAGAGAGTGGCAGAGGTGGGGTGGGAGGGGCAGGGGCCTTGCACAGAGGGGGACACTCGGCAGAGACTTCCCTGAATGGAGGGATGGGCAGTGATGCCAGCACAGAAAGCAGCAACAACAAAAGCCCTGAGGTGGGACCCAGCCTGCAACGTGCCAGGAAAAGTGATGCAGAGCGACCACCTGTGTGCAGGAGAGGAAGGTGGCCTGACCAGGGGGTGACGACGATAAGTGCTCAGCACCAGGATTCAGAAGGGACAGTGCAAGTGTCCGAGGCAGAGGACAGCAAAGAAGTCAAGGCTGAGGCTCAAGCAAGAGGAAGGGAAGCTCATTACTGAGACAGGATCCCCGGGGAAAGGTGGGGGCTCGGGAGTCCACAGTCTCGCCTCCCTTCTCTGGCTCCATGTCGCTCCTTGGTTAGCGGCATTGGTTAAGGTCTGCATCTACTAGATGGCGCTCAGAACAGGCTGCTGACATCTGGGTCTCCCCCACTAGCCCGCACCCAAGCACAGCCCAACCAGGACAAAGCCCACGACTTCCTCATCACTCAAGGAGTGAGAGCTGGGATGCGCAGGAACCTGGGGCAGAGAAGACAACAAGGACTGTCTCAGTGATAACCAACATACTACTTTTTTAGGAGAAAAAAAATAAAAATAGGCCCACAATCCCAGCACTTAGGAGGCTGACAGTACCAAGTGCTGCTGGGGATGTGGAATAATGCAGACTTTGCCAGGGCTGCTGGGGCGCACATGGCTCTGCCACTCTGGCAGCATGCTCGGTGGGTCCGCCCTGCCCCACCAAGCAATGCATTCCCGGGGGTGCACCCTGGGAAACATGTACACGGCAAGGGACAAGAGAGACACCTACACAGGGGACAGTCACACCAGCGCAGCAGGAGATGAACAGGTGCTACACACCAAGGATGCAGGAAGTGCGGACACATGCAGCCACCCAGAGGGACCACACAAACCCAGGATCAAAGAAGTGAGACACAGATGGACTGATTCCTGGAAGATTCCATTCTGTGAAGTTCAAAGGCAAGGAAGATGGCATTTTGCAGCTCTGAGGCGCACACCTGGCAGTAAAAGTTATCAGAGAGTAAGGAGCTGATGGCCTCCAAGGTCAGAGCGTGGTTACCACGGAGGAACGATGGAAGTCTCCAGGGTACTGAGCTCTGTCTTCCCCTGGCTGTGGTGAAGCGTTTGTCTACTTTACAGTCCTCTGCTAAACTCGTGTGTGCATTTTATGTACTTTTCTACAGGCATATTATACCTGACAATTATTAAAAGTTCTGAAAAAACAGAATTATAAACATACCACACACACACACACACACACACGCACGCACGCACGCACACATGCATACATACATACAGACATACATACAAATGTTGGTTCAGTAATCAAATAACCCAGGGGCTGGGGATATAGCTCAGTGGAGTAAGCGCTTGCCTAGCAAGCGCAGGGTCCTGAGTTTGATCCCCAGTACCGCAAAAAAAAAAAAAAAAAAAAAAAAAAAAAGTTTAGAAATCAAGTAACCCAGGGCCAGGCTACTGTGGAAGATTTGGGGAGAAGGGCTGATGGCGCTACAGAGGTGCTACAGCAGGAAGGAGGGGTCCTACAAGGACTTCCTACAGGTAGCGGCAGGGGTCCTCACCTGGGGGGTGAGTCTGCAGAGGATCCAGCAGCCAACAGGGTCCTACTTTCTCCCCATGCCCAGCCGTGACCGCTGAATGTGGGGAGCAGGTGGGGGAGAGCCTGGCATCTCCCTGGGTCAGGATGGCAGGCCACTCTGTCGCGTGGGAGTGGTGAAACCTGATCGAGGAAGCAAGCTTGAAACCACACACAATGCCACTTTATCAGGAGTTCCCAGGGCAGGCGCAGGGAGGGACCTGCAGGGAGGCACTGAGACCTCGCCCATACCCCCACCTGCCAAGTTGGCCCCTCACAGTTCCGTCTACAGGATCCCTGGAATGAGGATACCAGGGGTGCTGCCTGGCAGGGAGTGACAGAGAGGGCCTCCCTTAGTTATGGGAATGGCAGGTGGAGGGGCCACTGCAGTTAGAAGCCAGACCTCCTGAGTTCTAATTCAAGCCTTGCTTGCTCTGTGACCCCCAGCGGGTGAGTCTCCCAGGTTCTGAATTTCCTCCCCTATTAACAGCAGGAAATAACAGCAGGCATGGTGGCGCACACCTGTAATCCCAGCACTTGGGAGGCTGAGGCAGAAGGACTGTTGCAAGTTTGAGACCAGCCTGGGCTACAAAGTGAGTTCAAGGCCAGCCTGAACTGCATAGTGAGACTCTGTCTCAAAAAGACAATAAATGAATAAAAATAACAGTGACACCTATGTCCCAAGGGTTGATGGGAAAGTTAGTTCAAGGAAAGCACTTAGAACAATGCCTGCCAATATTAGTAACTGACAGTAATAGTATTTTAAGTACTGAAGCCAATAGCTAATGATCTTTGACACTATATTCTGCATGCTACATATGATTTTATATCCTTAAACAACCTTACAGGGAGGCACTGTTCTTATTCCCAGTGTACAGATAAGGACACCAAGGCACGGACAGGTACAGTGACTTGTCTGAGGTCCCGACTGATAGTGACAAAGCTGCTCCACAGTCTGTATTCTTCACTCCTGTGACATACAAACTAAGAGCTCTGGAGTGGAACCGGGAAGGCCTGGGCGCGAAGCTCAGATCTGTTACTTCCTGACTGTGAGGTTACGTACGGTCAGGGACAAGAAATGACCAGGTACTGACAGCTCCCACAGAAGGATGCTCAGATGGCTTCCAATAACCCAAACATGTCCCACTTTACTCCCTAAAACCAGGACAATGAGGGGGGAGGGGACGGGAGTAAGAACGGGTGCTACATCTGGCAGGTTAGCACGGGTCAGCGGAGCTAAGGGGTGCCCATCTCAGGCCCACAAGCCCACTTCTGGAGGTGTCCCCGGCTGCACTCACACTTGGCGCGGCCTGCAGTGAAGGGGGTCAGCGGGGCACACACACCACAGGATGCTGGAGGACGAGGACACACTCCATTCTCACCCAAAACTTTGATGTGAAAATGCAAAGGGCACGATGGATACAACTGTGGAAGCTGGCTCTGTCTGAGTAAAAACAAAAGGGCGGAGAGTGCACCTTCAGGAGCAAACACAGCCCGGAGAGAAAGAAAAGAACTGGGGACGACTGCTCCATCTCTAGAAAGGACACAGGCAGCCAGACGGGGGATTGTTTCACTGCTCTAGATCCTCTGGGCTGTGTGCAGTTTTCCAGTGATTATGTAGGGGACTAGGTAATCCGTGCACATGCAGCAAAATGTGCTTCCTTAAAATGAAAACGCAGAGGAGGAGAAATGAGGTCAACAGCACTGGTCCTCAGGGTCTGTGTGCAGAGCCTGGCGCTGGTACTCAAAAGGCACACACAGCCACACCACGCAGGGCATGTTGGGGGCCTGGCACCACAGCTCCACGCTGGGCCCAGGAGCCCACCGGACAGGGAGCCAGGGGATGGCGGCTGTTAAAGCCACTGAGTTCAGTGCTGGCCAAGAGCTCTCCCAGGGCTTACCTGTGCCCCAACCAGGCTGAGTGCTTTTACAGGTGAGCCCTTCGTATTCTGACTCGGCACAGGGGGAGGCGGGCTGCAAACACCCCGTCTGCCAGTGGGCGAGCCTCCTGCTCTTCTCTGGGGAGCTCCCAGCTGGGGGGTGGGGTGTAGACTGCCCTGGGAGCAGGCTTTCATTATCCCTCTGGTCCCTGGGGAGGAGCCTGGCAGGACCAGAGGGCCTGGAAACAGCCTGCAGTGAGTGAAGGTTTCTGTCACTCTTGTCACACTTGGCTCCCCTGGGCCCAGGAGAGTTCCTCTCTGACCTCCCTTGCCCCCTTCAGCCTTCCTGTGGGCCAAGGCATCTGGCAGACAATGAACCCTGGCCCAGGATGAGTGGCTGGGGCGGGAAAGGTCCCATTTCCCTAGCCATGACTTGGAAGGGGACAGCTTCCTGCTGGCAGCATCTGTAACCACCTGCTTAGGAGATGGGAGAAACAGCTGCTGGGGACACCCCTGACCGGCGTCTGGCCAGGAAGTCTAGCTCGCCAAGGGCCAACAGGCCAAGGCGGGGTGAGGCCATGCACAAGAAAGAGCAGGGGGGAGGGGGGGCTTAAAGGCAGCGCTCAGAGAGTGCCCAAGCAACAGATCCCCAGGGAGCTTCTATCTAAAAAGGAGCCTGGGAAAAGCAAAGGGACAAGAACAGGCCCTATCCTGTCAAAGCCTCTTCCCAAGTCACTGGAGGGTGGCTGCAGTGAGCAGTTGACTCTGGAGCCCTAGGCCCAGGGTTCAAATCCCACTTGTGTCACTTGCCTGCTGTGTGCCCTTGTGCAAGTCGTAACTCTGTGAGTCTCCCTTTCTCACCCGTAAGTGGGCATAATAATAAGTACTTACTTCATAAGCTGTTGTGAAGATCACGAGTTAAACACAGGTAAAATACAATCTCAGCTGGTGCGCAGGACCGTTTCCACATTGCTGTCACCCTACCCCCCCCCCCGCGAGGACTGTCACAGAGGCTCCCTATTGCCAGCCCCCATGCCCTGTCCCTCCCACGGCAGCCTGAACAATGGGCAACGAGATGTTGCTCTCAGCCTCCGGTGATTTCTTGTTGCGCACAGCCCCAACCCACACTCTTCTCCGTGCATCAGCCCTGCTCCAGGGCTGCATCCTCCCTTTGAAGACATCGTGTCCTACTCGCCCCACCAGCTGCCAAGGGTGCTCTTCGCACATCCCAGGCTCACCTGGACCTCAAGGCCTTTGCCTGACCTGTTTTCTTTTTTTTTGGTTTTGCTTCCTTAATTCTAGGCCTGGCTGGAGAGTGTCTTTCTCACCAATTGGATGTCCCTTTCCCCAGAAAGCCTCTGTTGACTCCCTGGGCTGGGTCTGGCGCCCCCCCCCCCGCCCGGATTTCTACAGCCTCTGCGCTCACCTCTCTGGGTTGCTGTCTGGGGACAGCAGATCTATGGGCTGCAAGGGGCTGTGCTGGTCACCACTGGGACCAACACGCACAGGCAGAGTGTCACAGGGCTATGTGCAACCCTCTCCTGCCTTCTCCAGCCTCCTTTCCAAGGAGGTTCAAATCAGTCCAGGCCCTTTCCAAATGTCAGACCTCAGTCCAGGAAACAAGGAGAGTTGAGTCAAAGCTGTGGTTACTGTTCCGTGCCTGAAGGGTAAAGGTCAAAGCCCTCACCAACTGCCTCTTTCCCATGATGCAGGACATGGTGGGTGCTGAGCCCCTGCTAAGGCAGTCAGGCAAACCTCTCCCTAGCTGTTCCATCTAGACTGCTGGCGTGAGGTCAGGTCCCTACAGCCGGCCACTTCACCACTGAATACATCACTTCAACCCGGGTCACGTACTACCCAAAGCACATCAAGGAGTGAGGGCACCTTCTAGTGCCACTGAGAAGCACATGTGAACAGCCACTTTGGAGAGCAGCTTTGCAACTTCCGGGAAAGCTGTGAGGCCCAGCACAGCTACTACAAGCACCTGCCGAAGACAGACTCTGGCCACAGAACACAAGGAAGCACATTCTAGAATGTTCATCATGGCACCATTACAGCCCCAACAGGAAACTACCCAAATGACAGCCAAAAGGGAATGAATAACTCCTGTGTGACACAACCTCAAAAAAGAAAATCTCAACAACAGGGAAAACAAATGACCTGTTCGAGACCTAAACTCATCTATGTGGAGTAATAACCAAACTTTAATGGGAGCAAAGGAAGCAAGCTATAGAAAAATATGTTTATGGTGACAGCACTTCCATGCACCACTTTCATGACATGGCAGTGGTTGCCCTGGCTGGCCATGAGAGCCTCCCTGGGGACTTCCACAGTTCCAAGGCTGGCCCCACTCAGACCAAGGGTGTCTGACTCCTAATCTCTGAGGTGGGCCTGGGCCCAGCAGCCTCTGCTGCTCTCCAGGTAGTTTACCGCGGTGTGCAGCCAGCATCAAGAACTGTCGCTCTATTGTTTGTGAATACATTCAAGGGAAATAAAAGCTGTAGCAATGCTGACTGCCAAATCCAGGCTGCCAGGGTAGACAGGAGGGAAGGCAGGAGTAAGGGAAGGAGGGAGAAGCCCCTGGGCCTGTATTTAACCACAACCACAGTGGGTTCTGTGCCAGGCCTAACACTGGATGTCTCAGCATCCTGTGACGTTGTAAGTTCTACTTTTTCGGCTAACCTAAAAAATATGGTAAGGAACAAAACTGGCAAATAAGGAAGTACCTGACCAAGGTCCCAGACTGCCGAGTGACAAGGCAAGGACCTGAACTTGGGCTTCCAGCAGCAAAACCCTACACCTCCATGTGGGTGCCAAGCTGGCACCATGAGACTCAGCGCCTGGGCAGCCTCACAGGGTTCCTTGGCAGAGTGCTGGCTCCCAGACCCTGCTGGGCCAGGCAGGGGCGGGGCAGCTGCGGAGAAGCCAGGAGGCAAGTGGAGAGAGGCCCCCCTGCCAGGGTGGCAGCTGCGGTGGCAGCAAGTCTAATGCTTACACAGCACCTACTGTATGCCAGGCCTTGAACTCTATGCTATGTCCTCGCAGCAATTCCACAGGGCAGCCACTACCACTGTGCCCATTCTGCAGAGGAGAAAACTGAGGCACATACAAGCAGCTCTTAATCGCCCCCCTTCTCCCATGTCCCCCCCAGCTGAGTTTCTTGGGCTCTCACACTGACCACAGAGGCAACATGGTGCCTCAGGGTCCTACCTGTGTCCCACCTCCCATCACCCCCAGAGGCTCTGCACACATAGCTCCTTCTGCCCAGCCGCCCTTCCCGTCCCTCCCACTCGTCCTTGAGTGCTTCCTCAAGGGGCCTTCCCAGGCACACAGGCCTCAGCCCAGGGCCCAGTGTACCGTGCACACTCCCAGCCCCATCGCTACTTGTGCAGAAAGTGCTATTCAGCACAGACTGGAGATCTGTGGGTCTTGTCCCTTGCGGCAGCCCCAGCACAGTGCCCAAGAGTCACACCATCAACACAGCCTTCTCTGCGGTGGGACAGCACTCCGGGAGCACCCGCATTACAGCAGAGGAGGCAGACAACAGCAGCACCCCAGAACAGAGTGCAGCGCTGCGAGGCCAAGACAGGGACAGAGGGTACCCGAGGGCAGTGAGGGCCAGGGTGGTTCCGGGCTGGCTGAGTGACGCGTGAGTGAGGCGGGCAGGCTGGGGAAAGGGTTCTGGGCAGGACGGGAAGGTCAGAGCCCGGAAGGAGGTTCGAGTCTCGAGGTGAAGAGGGAAACACAGCAGAGCAGCAGGAAGGGAGTTAGGAACCACTGGAGACCAAAGCGGGAGCTGGGCTTTTCATGAACAGGGCAAGTCTGCATGGGGTCAGCCCAGCCTGCTGGAAGCCCACCAGACGCACGGGGCGCTGGGCCATCCACCAACATCCCACTCCCACTGGCCCACAGGAGCCACCCCTCCCAGGTCACACCCTTCTATGGAGGCCAAACAGACACTCTGTTCCTGCCCAGGGAGCGGTTGGGGCTGGCCCGGCTTCCAGGAACAGACCTACTGGGAAGCAG
The DNA here is from genome assembly GCA_004027595.1 of Dinomys branickii. NCBI lineage: Eukaryota > Metazoa > Chordata > Mammalia > Rodentia > Dinomyidae > Dinomys > Dinomys branickii. The sequence continues at coordinate 82,520 of PVLD010006264.1, forward strand.
ATTATGTGGCAGCCAGGGGCAGGAGCTCTGGAATCATCCCGACCCGGTTCTGAATCTGCCCCTGTCCTCAGCCAGTCTCTGACTGAGCCTTGCTTTTTCTGTCTGAGAAGTGGGTTTATCCCTAGGGCTCATTTCGCAAGGATGGGGCACAGTGAAACAAGCCCGGGCACAGAGGGCACTGCGCCGCGTGAACCCTCATTAAACATTAACCCACTGGGAGATTCTTTGAGAGGCAGGAAGTGGGCCAGAACTCCAGAGTGGGACTCCCTGCTCCACAGCTTACTCATTAGCTGAACTCGGGCAAGTCACTTAACTTCTTAATAACAGGTTAAGACCCCACGAGGTTGGAGGGAGAGCTAAATGAGTATACAGGTACAGCGGTGACGCCTTGGGAAGGGCCGGCACAAGGTCAGTGCGGTGTGAGTGTGTGCTATTTCGTCATTACTCGTGGAAAGGGGCTGCCTTCCCCACCACCAGGAAGCACACCATCCTGGATACCCCCGCCCCTCCTCCCCAGCAACATGGCCTCTCTGCGTTTTAGCTGTGGACCCTCCAGAACGTCGGGATGTCGGATTTTGACCCTCAGTAGCCTCTCGCCACGCCCCACCTTTTATCTCAAAGAAGACGCCCCCCACCCTAAAACTCATTCACTGTTTCTCTACTCTCTGCCTGTAAACTTCCAATCTACCGCCTCCCCCCGTGGCTGTGACCTCTGACCCTTGCAGGCGCACCCTCCCCTCAAACGAATAACTTCGAACCCCTTCTACTTTGAGACCCACTCCGATACCTTCCGAACGTGCCCCCATTTCACGTTTCAAACTTTGCGTTTCCCTCCGCCACGCCCCCTTCGCTAGTTTGACCTCAGAGGTCTTCCACGGCACCCTGTCCTCCGGAGGACCACCGGCCCCGCCCGGGGGACCCTTCCCTCCCAGAGGAAACTCTGACCCCGGCGGCCCCGCCCCCTTCCGCGCGCGCGCACACTCTCCCACCGCCAGCGCTCAACTACCCGAAACCCCCGGCCAGCCCACCTAACCTACCAGCTTGGCGCCGCAGTAGCTTACAGCCTTGCTAATCGGCCCGGAATTCCGCGCCCTCGCGCCGCCCTCAGCTCTGTTGCACTGCCGCCACCGCGGCTACCGCCTCCGCCATGTTGAATCCCCAACGAACATCCGGGGCTTCCCCCCCCTCACCGCCCACCAGTCCCCATAGCAACGGCGCCGACCGGGTCGTGGGCAGGGCTTGCGCAGGGGCGGAGCTGCGCCCCAGGCTGTGCCCACTTCAGCCTCGGATTGGTGGATGTTGTCCAATCAGAGACCTCGGGCATAAAATGCCAAGCCGGGATTGGAAAATTTGGAAAAGGTGCGGGGAAGCTGACCCCTGGTCTGCCCGGATTTTTAAAGGGAAAATGACTGCTTTCTTCTGACAGATACTCCCTACCTTCTCCCGAAAGAGCTAAAGGGGTGGAAAACAGCAATGGGTTATAATGGCCCAAACAGTTCTTAAGCACTTCCAGGCACGTGGCTAAGCGCTTACTTGCATTAACTAGGTATTCAACATAATTCTGTTGTATTATTAATATCCGTTTTGGAGATAAACACGCTCAAGCGGGAAACTAGCTAGTTTATGACCACAAGAAATAGCTAAGTTTGGAATAATGATCCGTCTGAGACTTCTGGGAAACTGACACTATTTGACCTTAATCGTTTTAGTCGGTTTGTAGCCATTGGAGCATAAGACTAATTTCTATTGATCAATTATTAATTTTAATTCTATGAGTTTTATTATATTAAACAATGAGCCCTTAACGGCAAAAAATATCACTACTATTGAGTTTCTAATATTTATTGAGTGTTTAGGTGTTGAGGAATCAACATTTTCAACACTAATTGGTTTTTGGTGTACAAAGTCTAAAAAAGAATATCAGGAATAGATTGCCATATGAATTTCAATGAAAATACCAATAGCACTCTACAAAAAAATCTTTACCTCAATTGTCACATCTAAGGTAGTGTGCACACGTGACAACATGTTCCATACACACGCGTCCCCTACACTGACAGCACGTGTCTTTTGCTCTCCTGGCCTTTTTGTAGGACATAGCATCTCAGTGGGCTTGCTATTTTGTCAGGAGGTTCTTATTGTATTACACAGTGTGTAGTTAACAGGAACATAAAATATCAAAAAAAATTATTAAATTCTTAATATGTCGGGCTGGGGATATAGCTCAGTGGAATAAGCGCCTGCCTAGCAAGCGCAGGATCCTGAGTTTGATCCCCAGTACTGCAAAAAAAAAAAAAAAAGAAAGAAAATTCTTAATATGTGTTGTGCATTTAGAAGAGACCTCAAAATTTTCACATCAGCTGTGTATTCCTTACAAAACCTAAATGATAACATCAGAAATAAATCCCTATATAAACTACAAAGAAAATACCAATAGAACTCTACCACCAAAATAAGCTTTGCTGCCGGGCGTGGTGACGCATGCCTATAATCCCAGCACTCGGGAGGCTGAGGCAGGAGGATCGTTGGGAGTTTGAGACCAGCCTGGGCTACAAAGTGAGCTCAACGGCAGCCTGAACTGCATAGCGAGAACTTGTCTCAAAAAAAAAAAGCTTTGCTTCACCTGTCACACCCAAGGCAGCTTTCACACATGACAACTGCATGCGTTTTGTTTCCCTGTACTTTCTCATAGGGCACAGCTGACATCTTTTTGGTTTTCCTGCTGTCATAGGAGGTCTTGGTGGTGCTGTGTCTGACTGTTCACCTGTCAGCTCACCAGTGTGCTCCACAGTATTTTTGCCTACTATCCTGAGCAGAAACGGTTTGTTTCTCCTCTGCTGTAAATGATCTCTTACAAGCTCCAGCCCTAACCCTCTAAGAAAGTTTCTCTGTGATATTTTGCACTTGTTATTTTCTTTGTAAATTATCCAACTATTTATGTCACACAAGTTTAGGATCGAGCAAAACACAACCATTGGCCAATGCCTTGTGTTTCAAGTGACATCATAGTTGCTGCCTAACTCATCAACAGCATCAACTCCATGTTTGTTTTGGTTGTTGAAGTTTCCATGTCAGGTTTCTGTTCTGTCAAGGTTTCCCTATCAATATTTCCAGCATGGTTAAATGTTGACATCAGCCATACCAGTTTGCTTTTCTTTGCCATATACAAAGCCAATGTTGTACCTTTTTGAAAACCAAAAATTGGACTATACAATTTTGATTTGAAATTGCAAATGAAATTGCTTCATTCAGAATTCCTGCTTTGTCCCTGTGTACAGTTCCTGCACTGGTCAACTTGTGTTCTGTTACCAAATGTAAGTTGAGTTGGAAACTGGTAAACCAACTATTGAACGTCACGTTCTGATTAGTTTGGAGGATGGGAGCACAGCTTCACAACATCGGTGGTTTATTACTACACAAACAAGGACTAGATGGCTGAGTTCCACGGTAAATATCTAAATTGAAAGAACAGTAAGTCTTCACATCTACAAGGGCATAAATTTTTGTGCCTTTTTTTTTTTTTTTTTTTTTTTTTTTTTTTTTTTTTTTTTTTTTTTTTTGCGGTACTGGGGATTGAACTCAGGACCTTGTGCTTGCCAGGCAGGCGCTTATGCCACTGAGCTATATCCCCAGCCCTTGTGCCATGTTTTGACCATCACTTTTCCATAAGTCTTTTACATTCCTGCGATCACCATGAGAAATCTGTGCTAAGTACAGCAAACATATGAATGCGTTCAGTTCAGCCAGTGAAGTGGCATGATAAATATATTTTTTAACATGGCTGCTGGTGCGTACAGAACATTTTCCATGCATTTCAGCTTTTGTGGATTTCACAGCATCTTAAGCGTTTTGTCTGTTACGATTTCCAACATTGAATGGCAGTGCTGGCTTTCTGTCCAATACATTTCACCCCTGCCAAGATCTTCACTGTATTTTTGGCCCTAGTTCTATCATTGGATCTGTCCATTTGGTTGCGTGGCCATTTCACAACATTTTGACTAGTCAGATAAGTACTCGCATTGCTGTTTTCTTTGTCATCTGAATCAAGGAGGTCCGTACTCCCCGTGTCTATGTCATTCGAGTCTTGTTCCATTTCACCATCACAAGAACTTTGCCTGACATGGCAAACTTGTGCTCACATGTCAATGTCATCCTCGCTACCATCACACAACCACACCACTCTTCTGTTCTGAAAACATGTATTTTATACCACAGTGGATCATCTTCATCATCAACATATGAGTGATGTAATAAGTCACTTTTGACCTCCTCCAAAACTTGCAAATCTGGTTTTGCATGTGCCATTGTACTGAACTGGACTACTTGTACCTGCAAAATCAAAAGAAAACTTTTCTAAAAACAAATCCTGGAGGGGCTGGGGATATGGCTCAGTGGAATAAGTGCCTGCCTAGCAAGCACAGGGTCCTGAGTTCGATCCCCAGTACCGCCAAAAAAAAAAAAAAAAAAAAAAACACAAATCCTGGAGTGATGTGGGTCTATTGGACCCTCTGTGATGCCCAAAAACACATATGAAAACCAGTTAGCCAGAGCACAAAGGTGGGTCCAAATCCCATGTTGACACTTTGGCACATGCGCACACTCCTTGCTAGTCATCATACCAAGTGGGTAAACACACAGCTTGCTTCCTGTATCCCTCAGGGAGAGGTACTGAGATGCACGGCCGACTGCTATAATGTTAAAGTGCAAATTTACAGTAGAAACGTAAGGGGTGGGTCCCCTGGACACAGGCTTAGAACGCAAGGGTTTAAGAAAGTCATTGGTCAAACAACTGATAAAATTTTAAAAAACTAATAAATTCTAATAAATTCAGACATCTGTGATCTTACTCTCTGGGCTCCAGCCTTCTTACTCTCACTAAAAACTATCAGGTGGTCTGTCTCCCACTTCAAGATCTTGTGTTGGCTTTTCTGTCTGGAACAGACTTTGCCCTCAGCTCTCCTCTTGGCTCCTTCCCTCTCCTCCTTCAGGGGTTAAAAATGTCATATCGCAGCCTGCCACCCAGGTGTGGTGGTGCACACTTGTAATCCCGGCACGCAGGAGGCTGCGGCAGGAGGATCACTGCAAGTTCAAGGCCAACATGTGCCAAAAAGTGAGTTCAAGCCCACTTGAACTGCATAGTGAAACCCTGTTTCAAAAAGACAAAAAAAAAAAAAAAAAATCACATCCCAAGCCAGGCATAGTGGTGGGAGGCGGAGGAAGGAGGAGCCTAGGAAAACTAGTGACTAGCAAGACTGTCTCAAAATATAAATTTTTAAAGGGCTGGGGAAGGAAAAGAGAAAACAAAAATCAAGTCGCCTTTTCTGCCCATCCTATAAAGGCAGCAGACATCCCTCTCACCTGCCACCCAACCCTCTTCCTGGTGTGCTGTCCTCGTCCTTGCTAATTGTAGTTACTGTTTATTGGTCACCCCCTTTCCTGATGTGGGAGCTCTGAAAGTGCCTAGGCTTTTGTTTCTGTTCGCTGGTCCATTCCCGGTGCCCTGGCATCGCTGAGTGGTGGCTTGGAGGAGTGCAAATCCACCCCTCGGAGGTGACCCAGCACACCAGCACCTAGTAGGCGCTTCACCAGTTTCTGTGGAAGCCATGAATGAGTGATTGATGAGGAGGTTTTAAAAATGTTTTAAATTTATGTGTTTTTACATTTTATTGATTGATTGAGGAGCTATTTTCTCTTTACCTTTACCTACTTTTTTCTGTTAACAGAATCAGAAACACACATTTCTAAAGAATGTTGCATCTTTTAAAAATAAAGTTATACATATCACTGGTATCTTTCTATGTCATTAAATATCCTTCAAGAAAATTATTATTATTTGGCTATACTGGGAATGGAACGAGGCTCTGGTGTGTGCACATAGAAGCCCCAAGCTGCATCCCAGCCCTTTTGCTTTTTGAGAGAGAGTTGTGCTAGGTTGCGTGGGCCGGCCTCAAACTTGGAACCCTGCATTGGTCTTGCAAATAGCTGGGACTACAGGTGCCACCACATCCAGCTAAGAAGATTATTTTTAAGAGCTTTATAAGAAACCATCCTATCAATGAATTCTAATTTATTTAACCATTCTTTCTTGTTGATTATCTAGGCTTTAATAAACATTTTGCTACTATAAATCATTTTCCTCAAAAAAAAAAAAAAAGAGAGACCAAGAAGCTAAATATTTGTACACACCTCCAATTGCTTCCTTTGAATAGATTACCACGAGTGGAACTGACTGTTGGGTCGAAGAGAATATATGTAAAACAAACAAAAAACCCACCAAAAAAGTGGGGGTTTGTGAATCCTAGTCTCTGTCTAAGCTACAGCCTCGGCTCCCGGGGTTGGGCGTCGGGGTGGGGGGCATCTTCAAGGCTTCACAGCAGCTGCTCCCACTTCCGAGCATGTCTATGGATAACCATTTAATTTAACAACAGGACCATGATGATCCATCCCTGTTTCACCCGGGCGGAAATTCACACTGAAAGTTCACTTGCTTGGAAATCACACACTCGTGTGGGACCAACCCAGCTTTGACACCCGCACTGTCCTCACCGCTGCCTTCTGCTGCCTCCCCGTGGCCAGAGACACACATTACAAAACTGTGCCTCCGGGATCTAATTCACACTCCCATCAGCACCCAGAGGATCCGCACCAGTATTAAACATTCCTGTTCTTGTACTCCTTTGAAATCGTTATGTCTTAAACACCACTGCTGTTTTTATTTTAAAGAAGACCAGTAGCTGAGATGACAGTGCTTATTCGGTGATTGGAGGAGGCCTAGGTACAGTTTTTGTCTCTTCCGTGTCCTGTACACATTTCTGGGCATTTGGGTCTAGAACTTGTGTTTGGGGAAGCTCTTTGTAACCTAACTGGGGATCCCCATTAGAGGTCAGACCCCTGGAATAACTCAAGCGACAAACCTATCCCAAAAGCAGGATGTGGCAATCAGACCCTCCTATTTCAGGGCTCCCAGAGAGGAAAATCAGGCCCCAAAGAGCATCCTACCCAGGAGGAGGTGAGGAGGTGACCCTTAAAGGATGTAAAGAATGAGGATGATGAGGAAGATTTGGCCTCATAAGAAATTATGGAGTCCAATATTCCAGGTAAAAGATCAGTGGTGCTATATGACTGGCTTTCTATCATATATAAAAAGCACTTACAAATCAATAAGGAACTATTATGGTTGATACATTGTGTCAACTTGGGGGAGTGTAGAGGTTTGGCTGAGTGACTCAGCAGGGAGCCAGGGTGCTTGCTTTGTATACATCCTGAGCCTATGGAAGAGGAGGGCATGAACATTATGTGAGAGCTACACGCCCCCTGGGTGGGGGGAGCCTGTTTACAATGTAAAGGAGGTGGAAAGAGTATGCTTGCCCTCCATTCCTCCCTTTCGCTGGTTGTTTCCGCTGTGCTCTGCCGCCATGAACGTTTGCCCTCTGCCATGTGCCACTCTGCCTCTGAGCCAGCCAAGTATGGACTGAAATCTGCACAAACGGCAAGCTAAATAAACTTTTCCTTCTTTCATTTTGGGTATTGGGTATTTTGTCTCAGCATTGAGAGAAAAGTAACCAAGACAGAATTTGGTGCCAGAGGAGTGGAGTCGTTGCTGTTACTATACCTAACCATGTGTTTCAAGACCCTTTGAAAATGGCTTGTGGGGAGTTTGGAAAGGTTCGGAGATGTTCCCTGAAAGAGTAGAGCTCAAACCTCTTCAGCTGTTCTGTCTGGGAGATTCTGGTCAGAGCTCAGAAGACCAGAAGGCTGATAGAAATCCTGCTGGTAAAGACCAGGTTCGGGAGGTTTGTGCTGGGAAGAAGGACTGCGTTGGTTGTTGGACTCCAGATGACGTATGTTATACCTTGGCATAAAGTTTGTCTGCATTTTGCTCATGTCCAGAGACTTTGCCTAAGACTGAGATTAAGGCTGACAGTGAACTGATTACTCTGGCAAAAGAAATTTCAAGGCAGTCAAATGTTGGGGAAGTGGCATGGCTATTATTGGGGGCTTTTAGCCAGATTTATATTGAGAATCAAGAGCAAAGAACCTAACCGAATGATTTAAAATGTTGTGAGTTTGGCCAGAAAGGAAGGTCCAGTAAAACCGTGGGCTGTAAAGATAAGGCTGAGGAGATCTCTACTGCTGAGAAGGAACAAGAGCATGGAAAAGATGGTGCAAGATTATCACAAGAAGCAGGAAGTCTCCACCCTTTGCAGCCTCAAAACTGTAAAGGTGAAAGACCTTGCCTTGAGCGCCATGTTCCAGAAGAGCAGTGGTGGCCGCATCAGGTTCCACAGTGGAGGCAACATAGAAAATTTGTTCCTCAGAACTGGATTCAGTGTGCCCAGTGATCCAGGCACTCGACCCCTATGGCCAAGAGAGAGGAAAGTTTGGCTACTACTCCAGGTGGCAGCAGACCTTGGCATCATCCACGTGGCCCTGGCTTTAGATGCATGGAGAATGCAAGATTTCTGAGGTTAAAGAGGCTTCCACCTAGATTTCAGAAGGTCTGGGAGGCCAGACAGTGTGCCCCTGAGAGGGTAGTGTGTGAAGCTGTGAGTGTGAAGCAAAAGGTGCCCTGGAGACCTCAGAAGTTTAGAAAAGCCGGGACCGTGGATCAACTGAGGACAGCTGTAAGGAGGGAGCAAAGCATGCCTAAGAAAGAAGCCATGGAAGGTGTAACCACAAGTGCCATAGGGGTGGACTCATGCAAGCCCTTTGGAGCTCACAATGTATCACAAGTTGCTTTGGATACTGGATGTGGAATTACAGGACACATTGGTTTAAGACCAGCCTGAGTTACAGAGTGAGATCCTGTCTTAAAAAAAAAAAAGCCTGAGTTACAGAGTGAGATCCTGTCTTAAAAAAAAAAAAAAAAAAAAACGAAGAACAAAAAACAAAAAACAACTGATACTCTTAAAGGCTGCTCACTGCTCTGGAAGGCTGAAATAGGAGGATCAAAATTTTGAGTCCAGCCTGGGCGCCTTTCTTTTCAGATTGCTGCATGGACACGTAGCACTAGAAAGGTGCATTTGGCTTACCATCAATGCCTGAGTAAGGGCTATGAGTTCTGTTTTATTTGTTTGGTTTTGTTTTCTGAATAGAGGTCCATGAGGGAAGGGGTTTGGATAACTGCATAACCTGCTTTTTGATGTTCTTGGACAAAGCTACCTCTATCAGTGACCCAGCCCTCCTCAGGGTCTTGCAGTGGCAGAATATAAGGCTGAACTCCCTGGTATGAAGCAGATGTCTGGCCTCTTTTCCTCAGTCTGGGAAGGCACCTGTTCATAAAGTGGAGTACAAGTCTTTATGATAACCTCAGGGATATCTAGAAGCATAGCCTGGCACACGCCCAACGGCCTTTCCTAGAATTGGATAACTGTCCCTGATTTCACTAGTAAATCTCTTTCTAGTAAGGGAATAGGACACTGGGGACAATTAAAAACTCATGGTTGAACATTTCACCTTCGAGTTGACATGTTAAAGCGAGAACAAAGAAGCTCTGAGTGGGGTTTTCCCTGACCCTGATTATGGCTATAGATCCAGAAGAGGATTTTCCAGAGAAGGAAGTCAAAACAGAAGCCAAAGAAATTGAAATTGCTTACCTATGACATCTAGGGTCACCTGGGGTACCTCACAGGACATACAAATATTCACGGACAGGGGCCCTGTGGATTGCCCAGGCCTCGTTAGCCTCTCTGTCAGAGCAGATGAGGGTTTTGGCTGACCTCACCCTTTTCTGGAACCAAAAACAGTCAGTCCTTCAGTGTCATGAGTCAAGCACGTCAGCCACTGACACACGCAGCGGGGACCTGGCAGTGGCATGCTGTAGTCACATGCGCGGGGTCCAGTTTTCTTAAAGGGTTTGCTTGGTGCTGGGTTTTCCCTTGGATGACGTGGTGATGCTCCAAGCACTGCCCACTGGGACAACCATCATTCCGGTCTTTTTCTTTTCCCCCTCTCAACCCTTCTTTCATCCTCATCCAGATCCCAGCTGTTGAACACAGAAAAGGCTGTCTCCAGTAATTAGGTCATATTTGAAAATACTGGGTCTCGGATGGAAACAGGTGCGAGAGACCCACATGAGAGACAGGTAGGTGTCGGAGGACAGGACCATCAGTGATGTTGGTGGGTTGTTTTTTGTTTTTTGTTTTTAACTTTGGAGGCCTCTTTAAGTACCAGGGTCTTCGCCAAGATGAAAAGTCATAGAAGCCTGAACATAAGGGATTTCATACCCCTTTGCTTCCCTTTCGTAGAAACAATCTAACTGAAAAATAGTGTACAGCTTAGTGGCAAGGTTGCTGGGATCTGCAGGGCGTTTCCTCTGGTGTCTTTACCCACTGACTCCTTAGAGAAAACATGGAGCCCCCATGCTGGGGCTTCCTTAGCCACTTGAGACAGAATTAATTCTTACAGATCTCAGTGGAACCCCCCAGGGGGGGGTCCCTTAGAAATAATCTCACCAGATCAGGTAGAAAGCCACCACTGGAGTATTTAAACCATCAGCAAACTTTTCAGAGTCTTTGGAAAACTTACCCAGTTTCTCTTTGCATTGCTGAATATCTATCGCAGAAGACTTCAAACTGGAAGTCAGGTAAGATGAATGGGGAATAGCCCAAAATGGGCTTTGTGGGCAGGAGGAGTTGTGAGCAACCTAACAGGGCATCCCTGGGTCACCCCCAACTCATTTGTGGGGATTTTACAGCGGATCTCCTGGTGGTTCCTGAGCCCCAGGATATGAGGCTGAACTCACTGGAATGAAGTCATAGAAACCTTATCAAGCCTTCCCCTGGGTCAGTTCCCACATGGAGACCTTGCAGAACATCCTCTAGGTCAGTCTCAGACCTGTGCAGTTATCATCAAGGCCTCCCTCAATAAAGCTGGATTTCCTGGGGGCCGGAAGTACCTGGCCTTTGCGGGCACCAGTGCCACTCTCCTTTAAACCTTTGGGCTCCTCTCTAACCCTAACTCTAACCCTAACCCCTATGGCCACTGCCTATCTTCTGCACAAAGTCTAGAGCTGGGGTGCTCTACTGGCCGGACATCTCTCAGCCAACCATAAAATCACCCAACATCACCACAGGTCTGTGTAAGGAGGAGTAGTTCCCTCAGCAAAACCTCCCAAACTCTGATTGGTAATTTTTTGTCATTTTTCTTGGATCAAGCCACAAGAAGAAATGCATTTGGTGACAGAAGGATAACTTCACCATGCAACAGCCATGGGTTACCCATCCCATTAGGGACATAAACTTGAAGCTGCACTTGTCCAGACAAGAGCAAAACCAAGTAGAATGGAGAAAGACAGCTAGGACCCTACTTCGCATATTTGCAGCTACTTGGGTTGACCTTTACTGCCTGTTCTTTTGTTCTACTCAAGCCTCCAGGCACATGGTTCTCAATTACCTGAATTTCTGTGAGAAAAATAGAGAAGGGATCTAACTCAATTTAAAAGAGAAGCTGGGAGGAGGCCCCTGTGATCCCAGGAAGTGGAGGCTTTATTAGCTCTTATCTATAAGAATGAAATTTCCTGGTGTCCATGAGGTCAGCTGAGAAAAACAAAATGGTGCACAAACATGGAAGAATCACATGACTAACCCACATGACCAACCAAAATGGCTGACAAATATGGTGAGTCCATGTGACTGACTCATATGATAATCAGAATGGCTGCTAAACATGGCATAACCATGTGACTAACTGACATGAGGAACTGAAAGGGCTGCCAAACATGATGAAAGATGGACTAGGTTGAAACAAAGCCCTGAGGAAACAACTAAGAATACCCAGAGATAAAAGGCCTTCTATGGGAACAGCACAGATGAGACTCTGAGCACAAAAAACGGTAAATTAGCCTAGGTGGCTATTGAAGCAGGAAACCAAGTTACCGATAGCTATTTTTCCCCAAAGAGTGAGAAAGCTGAACAAATATCAAGGAGAGCAGTTATGTGAGCACACCAAGGCATGCTAAACTCTAGGTTCCACTCATGGAACTTGAATGATCTGTTCCACACCTAGGTAAGTAATAGGCTCTCTGGCAGCTCCTAACTGAATTGTAGGCAGCTGAGTTAGATAGAAACATTATGGGCAGTCGGACAGGCCTAGGCCTTCAAAGAGGCCAGTGCAGAAGATAGATACACCACAACTGTGGAGGAGACTTAGACACCTCCACTGTAGGCCAGACCTCTAGACAAAAGATTAAACAAATACACTCACATACTTCCCTCAGGATAAACATCAGGGATTGATATGCTAAGTAGGGATCTATCACCCTGAGGAAGCCAGGAAGAGTCCTTAACTCAACCCCCTACAGGAAAAGCCTCTGTTCTGTATTCATGCCCACTTACTACATGACTTGCTTCCCTATTTGAGCCTGCTTTAATCAATTTTACCTGAGTGATTTTACTCATAATCTTATTGGTTGAAAATAGTTTTGTCCCATTTCATGCCCACCTTAAGATTTCCCTTGTTTCCCACCTTGGACCTGCCTTGAGTCGTGGATTTGCTCTATAAAAATCCCTAGAAAAGGCAAGATCCTTGCAATCCACTCCAACCCCCTTCTGTCTCTCTCAGCAGCTTTCTTTCCCCTAATAAACGTATTCTGTTCTTAACCTCCGTTGTTCCTAAAATTCATTCTTTAATTTTAGAGAACACGAACTCACACCAGATATCTAGCAGGTTGGGAATTTCTTTCCTCTATATCAATACCAGCAATGAGTGACCAAAAAATGGGAAAGAGGACAAAGAAAAGGGTGGAGAAACTCGAGGCAGACCTGTGGGCCTCTCTTATCAGCACGGAAAAACACAGAGCCCGTGAGCTTCCCCTCTATGGCCCCAGAATCATGAGAAAACTTCCTGAGTTCCCCAGCTCCCAGTAGATTTTTATCACCCTCTAGCTCCTCGTCTCTCTCCGACAACAAACATTTTTTAAAAAGTTAAAGGACTTGAGCCCTCCAACAGATGTCTTGGCAGAGAAGGACAACAAGGGGTTTGGGGCTTTCTTAGGTGAAGGAAAGAGGGAAAGAAAAAAAAACTAAACCAATGTTTCTTAGCTTGAGTCTATAGATTTCTTCCTCTTTTTCTTTCTTTCTTTCTCCCTCTCTCTCTCCCCTTCCCTCCCTCCCTCCCTCCCTTTCTTTCTTTCTATCTTTCTTTTTGAGACAGTGTCTCGCTATGGAGTTCAGGCTGGCCTTGAGCTCACTTTGTAGCCCAGACTGGTCTGAAACTCGCAATGATCCTCCTGCCTCAGCCTCCCGAGTGCTGGGATTACAGGCATGTGCCACGACACCCGGCAAGTCCACAGATTTCAGAGGACAGAAACAAAGCCTTGCCCAAAGGCTTTGCCTCCTGGCTGACTTCACCAAAATATGTTACCAGGTTCTGGGGAGTTGGGTTATAGAGGTGTCTTCTTGGTTCCTTCAAAGAAGTGGTCAAGACAGGTGCAAAAGATAGTGAGGTTTTACATTTATTAAATGTAGGAGAAGAAACATGCTCTGCAGAGCAAGTGTGGACCAATAAAAGGTAAGAAAAAATGTACATTCTGTGGAGTGAGAGCCGACCACTGTGAAGGAAAGGTCGTAGTGGCCAAGAGTTTAATGGTGGCCATCTTTTGCACCCTGCACTCCTTAGGCTGATGTCAAATCTATGCTCACCTATCAAAAACCTGCTTGCGTTCTCCCAAGAAGACTGAAGATACTGTAGCGTTCTTTGACTGGTCTCAAGAGCAGGCCTGGGCACACAGCCCGAATCTCCGAGATTGAGAGGTCACACCCACTTGCTCGGTCAGCTGGCTGTGCCTTAATCTCCTATCTCACTATTGTTATCTCCATTTACAAATGTGCAAACGGAGGCACAGAGAGGTTATATAATTTCTCCAAAATCACACCGGCAGCCTCACTTCAGGGTCTGGATTTCTAACCACTTCTCTTCTTTTTCACGGAAGAGATAAATACTACACACATGAACAACAACATATATATGGCATATAATAAGGTGATGAGAACTAGAAGGAAAAATAGCCTGTCATAAAATACATCCAGCCTAGAGCAGTGGCACACGCTTGTAATCCCAGCACTCAGGAGGATGAGGCAGGAAGGTCACTGAGAGTTTGAGGCCAGCCTGGGCTACTTAGCAAGTTCAAGGGTGGCCTGGAATACATAATGAGACTATGTCACAAAAAAATAAAAATGAAAAATAAAAAATGAAACACGTCCCATAGCCAAATAGAACAGGTAAGGCTGGGAAGTAGCATGGTGGTAGGGCCCTTGCCTAGCGTATGTAAAGACCCAGATTCCATCCCCAGTGTTACAAAAAAAGTGCATAAGACATAGACCCATTGGTCCCACTGTGTTGGTAGACATTTCCTGATGGTCTCAAACTAGAAACAGATTTTGTTCTTCAAGTGGTTGAACAGATAGACATGTCTTGGAACATGCATGCCATGAAATACTACTCAGCAATAAAGGAGAGAGCAATCTTTTTGTTTGCTTGTTTATTTGTTTTGAAACAGGGTCTTGCTACGTAATTCATATGCACTTCAAATGTTCCATCCTCCTGCCTCGGCCTCCCAGGTGCTGGGATTACAGGTGTTTGCCACTGTGCCAGGTGGAAGGAATTCTTAATAGGCACAATGACAGGGATGAGTTGCAAATGTATCCACGAGGAGGGAAAGAAGTTGGTCTTAAAAGACTCTGAACTGTATGATTCCGTCTGTGGCACCCTGGGAAATGTAAATCTAATCCATCCTGACAGAGAGTAGATTAGTTGTTGCCTGAGGCTGGGATACAGAGGGAAGATTCAGTGCACAGGGACAGGAGGGAATTGTTTGGGTGATAGAAACATTCTTTTTGTAGTGCTGGGAATGGAACCCAGCACTGTACACAAGCACTCAGCCACTAAGCCACACCCCCAGCCAAATGTTCTGCATCTTTTTTTCCTCCTGAGGTACTGAGGGTTGAACCCAGGGCCTTCACACTGAGCTACATCCCCAGCCCTTTTTCATTTCTTACTTTGAGACATGGTCTTGCTAAATCACTAAGTTTCTCAGGCTAGGCTCAAACTTGTAATCCTCCTGCCTCAGCCTCCCAGAGTGCTGGGATTACAGGTGTGTATCACCAAGCTGAGCTTGCTCTGTATCTTGATCACAGCAGTAATTTGATGGGCATATTCCCCTGTCAAAACTCAGCAAAATGTGCACTTTAAAAAGGTGCAGGTTGTTGTATTTAGTTATATTTAAAAGGAGGTTAAAGGTGCAGTGGAATAAAATACAGACTTTAGTTACTAATAATACATCATACTGGCTCGTTAACTGTAGTGAATGTACTTCACCGATATGATTTTAATAATGACGAAGCTGGTCAGTGGGGCTTATGGAAACTCTACTCTGCACTCCTTTTTGGTAAAACTGTTCTAAAACATAAAGTTTATTTTTAAAAAATGAGAAAATGGGCCGGGGATAGAGTTCATGGTTCCCTGCCTGCCTGGCAAGGGCGATGTCCTGAGTTCAATTTCCGGTATCAAAAAAAAAAAAAAAAAAAGAGAGAGAGAAAATGCTATGGATAGATGATTTTATGCACATGTTCATTTTAGCAGGCAGGAAAAACAGGTCTCGGCCCTCCCACGCCACATGACAGGATTCTGGTTTGTCTCAGAGCTTCCTGATGCCTCTCGCAGCTGCGCCTCCCCAGAGTCTCGGGTCTCCAGCTGTGCAGGCTCCCGGGCAGGTGTGGTGCTCGCTCCTGCGTGCCTGCCTCCCTCGCACCCAGCTATGGGAGCTCCCAAGGGCCGGGCCTTTATCTGATTCACCTAAATCCCTGTCATTCCTCCTCCTGGCAATGTGTGTGCTCAGATCCAGGGGCTGCAACCTGTCAGCGCTGTGGCTGTGTTTCCCATTTCTTACTTCAGCCACCCGGTGTGCACTGAGCACCCACTAACCCCCCAACACACCAGGGCCCCGGCTGCCAGGGAAGCGGAGCTCCCGTTCTGATGGAGGAGACAAAGACTAAATAAATAAATTAAGCATGTCTCTGCACAGCTGCAAGAACTAAGTGTTCCAGAAAACAAGAATAGGTCAGGGAAGAGGGATGGGAAGTGCTGGGAGACTGGCTTGCTTTCTTTTCTCTCTCTTTCCCTAGTACTTTGGGTTGAACCGGGGCCTTCACACTGAGCCACACCCCAGTCCTTGCTTTTCATTTTTTATTCTGAGACAGAGTCTCACTAAGTCACTAAATTACTCATATTGGGCTTGAACTTGCGATCTTCCTGCCTCAGCTTCCCAGAGTGCTGGGATTATAGGCTAGGATTTTGCAGTTGAGTGGGGAACCCAGGGCCTCCCATACAGGAGACTGTCCTGTTCTGTCCCTGAGCTACATCCTGAGCCTGGGACTCTGTCAAACCAGCTTGTCAGGAAGGCAACACTGAGCAAAGAGCTGAGGGAGGGAGTTATGTGAACACGTGGGACCAGTGTCCTGGACTGGGGTCACAGCGGGCGCCAAGGGGGGTGCCTGATACAGAGGCCAGAGGCCAGTGTGGCTGAGCAAGGCAGGCAGGACAGGCAGGGGAGGGGAGGGACCGGGCAGGGGCCCAGCGGCCACAGAGAGGCTCTAAGCAGGCTTGTGTGGGGAGTAGACTGTCACACAGGGAGGGAGCAGGGGACCAGGGGGGGAAACTGTGACAGGAAGAGGGCAGGGAGTGCTGGGAGAGCCCCAGGTAGTGGTTCCAGGTAGACTTTAAAGCCGAACACACTGAATTCACCAGCTGACTGGCTGTGGGCACAAGAGAAGAGTCGAAGAGATACCAAGGCTTCCGTGTCATTTAATCCTGAGACAATGCGCCGAGTCTTATCTCTCATACGAGGTACTAGGAGGGGGCGCTCGCACAGGGCGGGCAGAGCTGGGCGGTCCTCCCCACCCCCAGCCTTGTCCCCGGCCCCACCCAGCCTAGGGGAACGTGACAGATCCTCAGTGCACCCCCGAGGCTGCAGTGACTCTCCAGCTTGTGACCTCGAGGCTCCTGTCCATCCCTCCATGGCATCCCCTCGCTGTGGGTCACCTAGGTTGGGTGGCCCTGCTTCCCTGTCCACTGCAGCTCTGCAGGACATGACCCCCAATACTGCTGGGTCACAGCCTGGCCGCAGTTACCTTCATCTAGGCAACACTTATTAGGTGTCCAAGAGGTGCCAGGCCACGCTGGGTGTGGCTTTCACCAGCCCTCCTGTGAGCTGTCACCCTGGGGGGACCTGGGAGGCTTTGGTGGAGGTGACAGACTCAGATGTGAGCACAAAGTCTCTGGTCACGGACCCCCCACCCCGGAGGAAGATGGACAGGGAATGAATGAAACCAGCGAGGGCCCCAGGAATTGCAAACAGGCAGGGAGGGGGTGCGTGGAGACCCGTGTTAGCTGAGGTTACCAGAGAGGGTCACGTGGGGGACGCTGGGCCTGAGGCCTGCAGCTCCACAGTGGCCAGGCGCTTGGTGTGTTCCAGAAACGCCCCAGCGGCCGGTGAGCCTCGAGGGGTAAGGGTGCTAAGATCAGATCAGAAGAGCCCGAAATTGTTCAGCACAAAGGACGGTGAGCGAGGAGGTCGTCCTGCAGGGCTGGGAACCCCGTGCAGACAGCTGCACCCTGGAGACCCCTGGAATCCCATCGAATTCCTCCTCAGCTCAGGGCCATCCTGTGGCTCCACCCAAAGCCCTCACAGTGGCCCACAAGGTTCCATGTGCAATGGTCACCTCCCTGCCCCCACTCCGAGTCCCTTTGCTCCTGCCAATCGGCCTCCAGGCCAATACCCCTACCGTCTGCCCTGTCTCTGTCTCAGGGCCTTTGCACAGCTCTTCCTTTGCCTCAGATGCTCTATCTTCAGGCATCAGCCCACCTGTCTTCTCCCTCATCTCCTTCAGATCAGGTGTCACCTCCCGGTGAGGGCTCCCTGAAAGCTAACCCTGCCCCCTCTCCATCTCTCCTGCCTGCCCTTTCCAAGCGCTCATGGGCCCGTCACGTGCTTATTTAGGATGTTCCTGTCCAATTCTCAGGTTGCAACGCCCACTCCCTGAGGCCAGAGAGGTGTCTTGTTCCGGGCTGGCTTCCTAGAACTGAGAATACAGCCTGGCACGCAGCAGATGCTCAAAAAATCATGGGTGAATAAATAAAAAGAGGAAGGGAAAGAGGAAGGAAGGGAGCAAAGAGAGGGTAAGATGACAAGTCTGTGAGCTCCTGAGGCCTGTCAGTCCCCAGCCAGAATTTGGAAATGTTGTGACCCCTCCTTCTCTCCTTCTTCCCACAGAAGAGAGCACTGGCTGAGAAACTGAGGCACGAAGGGACATTGGGCTGCACTTCCCGGGGCCACCGTGGCAAGCATCAAGTTGAGTGGCAGAGGGCCAGATGGGAAGAAAAGGCTGCCGGCGCCACCTGCTGGGAAGCGAGAGCATGACACCTGTGCCCACCCTGCTGCCCTGGGGCCGGCGCGGCTCCACACTGGGGGACACTGGAGGCGGTGAGGCGCCAAGGGGCGTGGCCAGTAGAGGGGTGAGCGCACAGGGCCACAGCTGCAAGCCTCTTTATTCCGAGGCATTTGGGTACCCTGCCCGGTCAGCGCTATGAGGAGGGTGCGCCATGCCGGCCTGGGAGCTGCGTACCTGCCCTCCCTCTGCAGCCAGCTAGGACTCCCACGTGTCTGGAAGAGAAAGAGCTGCCCTCCCTCAAGTTGCGTGCACCCCACACGGGGCCTCTGGAGGGTAGGGGAGTGGGGCCCGCCCTGACTCCCCACTCAGGCCAGGGCCAAGGGTCCAGTCCCACCAGCCAAGGCAGCAAGGCCTAGTGTCCTGATGAAAGCAGCCTGGGTGCCTAGAGGTACATCATCCGGCCGTGCAGGGGTCTCACCAACCAGAAATCGTCCACAATCTTCCCGTCCTGGGAGAGACAAAAACAGGGGAAGCAGTCAGGACTTGAAAGCCTAGATGCTGGGCCTACGTGACCTGTGTTCAAATCCCATCTCTACCTCTGATGAGCTGTGTGACTGCAGACAAGTTGCTATCCCTCTCTGAGTCTGTTCTCTTTATTTGAGAAGTGGAGATAATGCTAATAGTATCATAGATGTTGTGAGAATTCCATGAGATAATATTTGATACCAGGGCTTAAAGGGGAGCCCAGCACCTGGGGAGACTGCTGAGCACAGGCACACACCCTGGCTTGGGTTCCAGCACATAAGCTGTCTGTGACCTTGAGTACACGCCTTCTGCTCCCAAACTCCGTGTTGTACACAATGGGGAGAGGAGGGGACAGTAGAATAGGGTGCACAGTGTGGGTCTCAGTAAATGGCAGTGCTGTATGCTGGGAACCAGGTCTTTAGGCTCAGATCCCAGCTCTGCCGCCCTCCAGCTGTGTGACCTCGGGGACAGTTACTTCCCTGCTCTGAGCTTCAGTTTTCTCATCTGTGAAGTCCATCGCTATGGGGTTGCTGTGGTGACGAAAGTGCTACTAAACAGAGGCTCTAGCCTAGAGCCAGGTACACAGCAGGCTCTCAATAAATCATAATTTTCTCATTATTTTAAAACCACAGAGACAAGTGAGCCAGTCATTACTGGGCCCCATCGAAGCCTGTGTCACTGCTCTGCCACACGGGTCATATTGTCCGGCCCCTACTGGCTGCCTACTTTCTTCCTCTCTGCGGGGACAAAGACCCACTGAGCTTAGCACTTCCACACTGTGCTGAGCACAGCGCATACACACGGTGGTCCAAAAGCATGGTGTGTGCTTAAATAGAGAAAAAATTACAAGCTGGATGTGGTGGCACACACCGTAATCCCAGCACTTGGAAGGCTGAGGCAGGAGGATCATTGTGAGTTCGAGGTCAGCCTGGGCTACAGAGTGAGTTCAAGGCCAGCCTGAACTGCATAGCG